>JAJLWI010000049.1:0-91762 GCA_030674215.1 Kodamaea nitidulidarum
TCTACTCGTTGTGATAGTTGATTTTTGGATGCTGGTGCTGTCTTGTATTGTTGGATGGGCGATCCGATGATACTTTACGGTATTGGTAAACATAAAGAGACTAGATCAATGTTTGTGCTGCTCTTCCGAGTCTGCTGGATCGCCCAATCCAGTAAAGCTTTGGAGAGTAGTGTGGTTTTTTTGCAGCTCCGAAAGTTGCTGTTGTTGTGGGACTGACCTGTATGGGCGATACAGTGAGGTTTTGCGATAGCAGTATCCTAAGGTAAAGCACTTAAGCTCCACGAATACTAGGATTTCGCCCAAATTCTGGTATTTGCACTCAAAGCATCATATTAGTCAAAATTTGCAGCCATAAAAAAGAAAAACATAAGTGGTCCGGTGGTACTCGGCAAAGAGTTTCGATTCAAACCAAAGATTGACGAAACAAGGTAAAAGGAAAAGAGACAAAAGGCTCGAGTGGAACTTCAAGTACAAAATCTTGAACATCAAAAGTGCTTGATCTTTCGATCTTTATTAACTTACTGCCAACATTGACCTGATTCGCAATATATTTATTATAAGTTTCTGATTGTAGATTGTAGGAGAACAAGAATAGTAGAACCATTCAGCTTTGATAAAAAGACTAGGGAATTTGACCTTAGTTATTCTTTTTGGGATAGTAATCTCTTCACCGGCACATGAATGATTTCGTTCATCTATGCTAAAACATGTAAATATTCACCTTATCTCCATATATTGAATTGTTCTTGTCTAAACCATCGCATAACAAACAAATCCTAGCTACTTAACTTTCAGTGAAGATTAATAGAACGAGATGGTCTCCATTAATATATGCAACCAATCAATATATGTTCTTTCAAAGAAAAATAATCCTTGAACCTGTAATTGTACACTATATTTCGAGGAATCAATATATCTTACTTGCTTGCAAAACCTGACTTAACGTCTTCAGTTAGCCCTTCCATTCTTTTGTAAAAGTTGAGGTCAATCCCTGATATACGAAAAATGAGGAACCCCAATATTTTAAACACTGAAAGATCTTATAAAAGCATACAAGTCGTATGTTCAAATAAATGTGTTCTGAGTATGGGAAGTACTCCAGTCAGTGCATGAGTGTAATCCATAGTTGTATAATTCAAAATTCAGACTGGATCATCGTGTTTCTTTTTATCACATATTATCAGTATACCATATCATTCTACTGCTTCAAATTGTCACTAACAAAGATTCAAGATATATCACATACATAGAGGCAAATCAGATGTTACAACAGAGAAAACCCAAGTTTTTGGCTGTCGAGACAGAGTTTGTAGAGGGTTTCCTTTTTCTTTTGATCGATATGGTAAGATAATTTCTTTTTTTTTTGCAGCCAAATTGGAAGCTTGAATTTCGATCACAAAAACGCTTTCGCTTATCTATGCTGACTATAGACGGTATGTAAAACATGATTTAACTGTGCGATGTACGTAATTGAATTCGTGTATTTATGAGTAAATTAAGAAGTGTATGATTTTAAAGGATTTGAAGACATCGATGCAAAATGGATAGGGAGTCCCAAGCATCAAATGAAGGCACTGATCCGAACAAAAACGGACCATACACTATCTATACGTTAAAGTAGAGCCATTGAAGTATATGTAGATATCATTTGTAGTACTTAATGAGTTCCTATTCATGATTCCAACGCCAGAACACTCTGTTTGTGTACACAAAACGACTGCAAATAAAGATTTACTTGTGCACAAACACAAATTCAATTTCCATACAACATGTTGTCATTCACAAGCAGCAAAACTACCGAAGAAAAGATGCAGAAGAAGCAACAGAAGCAAGATGAGAAGGCCATGAAGTTATTGGCTAAAGAGCAAAGAAAGAAGATTGAATTGATGGCAAAGGAGCAGCTCAAAGCGTTGAAGGAGAAGCGCGAGAAAGCCAAGAAAGAGAGTCAAGACTCTACTAATCCACCTGTCTGCCATATCAAGGTCAAAAAAGCTCTCGGAGTTGTCAAGGTACAGCTCACTCCAGTCAATTCGAGAGACGAGGAGGTTTGTCCACAAAAAGAGGTCAGCCGTATGTCTCGGTACAAAGACGAAATCAAGTTTACCACCAGAAGATTTGCTAACAAAGTTTCCCAGAAGTTCAAGAAGACCTTCATGAAGAAGACCAAGAAAAGTGTCAGCTTCAAGGAAACTCATGACATTCGCTTCGAGTTTGTCAAGTCCCTTGTTAATGTTTCAAAGTTCATAAAGAAGGGGAACATCAAATTGGAAGTCTTGGACATTCAAACCCAGGATGTCATTGATCGCAAGTCTTGCTTCTACGGCTATGCCGACTTTAGATGCAGTCCTGAGACCAAGGTTGGACATTGTCAAATTGTTTGCGATTGGTTTACTCCTAAGACGGAGGGAGTTGACGAAGCACTGTCAGTTTACTCAAGCGACAGTGAAGATTCCATTTATTCGGAAGATGATCTCCTGGCAAGTACATTACCTCTGCCTGTGAGCCCCATTTTGGAGGATCTCAAAAAGGTTTGGACCAAGGTCAGCTCTGCGAGCAGAAGACCTCGTTCTATTTTGGCCAACAAGGCCAACATCTTTGAGAAATTTGAAAATTCCAACCATTGGCTGGAAGCTTATCAGGACCAGACCAAAAAGAAGATTTTTTACAACATTGAGTCTAGAAGGACCTATGTCATGCACACCGATAAGTACATCAGCCAGTTCAAGCGTGCCACAATTAACAGGTACAACTACTACAAGGACTTGTAGGTGGAGCGACAAGCCTTTGCTAATGATTTCAGTTCTAAGTTGCTTTTATGAGGTTATTTAATATTTATCGGTTTTTGCTGGATAATGATGTTTATGATGGTCAAGTACAAAAAGTGAAGATATTTGAAGTTGGGTAATGAAGTTGGTTCATATTGGTAAAGGATACTTCAATAACGGCTGCAATGCCAAAAAAAAACTTTCTGTGATGGTCGAAGGCTGATTACTGGTATTGTTTTGTGTTATTGGATGGGCGATCCGATGACGCTTTACGGTATTGGAAATCTTCATTAGACTGGAAACGGGGAGTGTGCTGCTCTTCCGAGTCTGCTGGATCGCCCAATCCAGTAACGCTTTGTGGAGTAGTGCAGTTTAGTCGCAGCACCAAAAGTTGCTGTTGTTGTGGGACTGACCTGTATGGGCGATACAGTGAGGTTTTGCGATAGCAGTATCCTAAGGTAAAGCACTTAAGCTCCACGAATACTAGGATTTCGCCCAAATTCTGGTATTTGCACAAAACGGTAGAAATTTGCAGCCACTGAAGATGTAGGCCTAGAAAAAATCCCAGAGAATATCAGATCTTGAGAGTGAAGATCAGAATATACAGACTATTCAGCATAGACTTGATTGCTGAATATATTTATTGTTAAATCTTGTAGCTGTTATGGTCGGGTCAAGCATGACTACGAACGAACGAGCGAGCGAGTGAGTGAATTTACATTATATAGAGATAGTGAATAACGAATGAGGAAGCAAGTGAGTGGGGGTTTACACTCTCCTACTTAGCTCATTCGATTTTTTCTCTCATAAAGTATATTCAGTTACTCACTCACTTCACTCGTTCAGTTATATCTATATTATACTAACTCACTCGCTCACTTCACTTGTTCAGTTTTCTCGCTCGTGAAGTTATCTCTAAATATAATGTTTGTTCACTCAAACGCTCACTTGCTTACTCTTTCAATTATCTCTTAATGTAATGTTTGTAAACTCACTTACTCACTCACTTGAATACTTTTTCAGTATCTCAATATATTTGTTCACTCACTTACTCACTCATTTGCTTACTCTATCAGTTATCTCTTGAAGTAATCTTTGCTCGCTTCTTCACTCGCTTCGCTCATAAAGTTATCTCTATGTAATGTTTGTTCTCTCACTCATGAAGTTATCTCTTAATGTAATATTTGTTCACTCGCTTCGCTCATAAAATTCGCTCGCTGGTTCAGTTATCTCTATGTTTGTTCGCTCGCTTTGCTCGCTCGCTCGTTCAGTTATCTCTATATAATCTTTGTTCACTCATTCAGTTATCTCTATATAATCTTTGTTCACTCACTCACTCACTTCACTCACTTCACTCGTGAACTTTGTTCGATCGCTCAATCATACCATATCTTAATCAACTCCTCCGAAACAGCCGACGGCGTTAAAACACCCAAGTCCGTGATCAACGCGGTAATATACTCATGTGGCGTAAAGTCAATCAACTGCGTCTTCAAAAACTCATTCTCCCCCAGAGCCTCACCACTAATGGCTTGCGGCAAGTCATTCGGTGCCAACGGATACAAACGCACAAACTTGTGCGACTCCGTCACCACATAAAATGGCTTGTGGTTAGCCTGCGCAAGACACCCGATTTGGTACGACCCAATGTGATTAATGATACCACCAGTCTCAGCCACACCCTCGGCACCCACCAAGATCTTGTCCACCTTGTGAATCACAAATCCCACTGCATTGTCCACAATGACTTCCACCGGAATGTTGGCCTCCTTGAGCAACTTGGCCATATGGTAGCCTTGGCCCGTAGGCCTCGATTCGGTGACAATAACACGGAACCGTACCAACTTTTCCTGTGCTTTCAACAAGAGCAGGTAAACAACACGCAGAAATGAGTGCACCAACACCACATCATCGTCCTTGATGAAGGGTGCACCATATTCGGCCGATTTATTTCTCAGTTCCTTAGCTCTCTGCACAAAGAGCTCTCCGTTTTCCACGAGGTTACGCTTGCATGATTCCCAGTCTGAGTACAAGTTCGTGTTTCTCATGACGAATCGCATGAAAAGGTCACACCCTGCAGAAAGCGAGATGGCGTTGGGGATGGACGCTTTAAGCGTGGCGATGTTTTCCTTGACGAGTTTGATGAGTTCTGACGATGTGCTGGGCTGTTCCTGGCGCAACATCGTGACGAGCGACTCGATGGCCGCGATGGGCATAGTCATGTCCTTGTCCTCCTCGAGGAACCGGAGGTATGTTGAGGTGATGTCGAACATGAAAAGTAATGAAAAAAGAGAACTTCACGAACGAACGAACTTCACGAGTGAACAAACATATGGAGATAACTGAGCGAGCGAGTGAACAAACATTATATAGAGATAACTGAACGAGCGAGCGAGCAAAGCGAGTAAGTGAGTGAACATACATTACATTAAGAGATACTGAAAGAGTAAGCAAATGAGTAAGTGAGTGAACATTAAGAGATAGTGAGAAAGTATGGAAGTGATGAGAGAGTGAGTGAGTGAACATGATTTATGAGAAGGTCTGATCATGTTTTCTGATTATATGAAGGTCTGAACCAGTTAGTAAATATCCTTATATGGGACCTGAAAACAGATCATCCAGAAGGTCAAAGAATTTAAGAAAAACAACTGAATCAAACAGAACAATCTGAATCAAAAAACCAAAAACCAAAACCAAATATTCTGATCCAACCTGTGACCCAAATCACTACCCACCCATATACATCTGTTAGTCAATAAGATCTAACAACTCATCTCAACACCCTTACACTAATCCAACCATGAACGACCTCTTTGTCGCAGAAGAAGAAGAAGTCCCTCATCTCACCGACCCCACATCCGATGACCCAGTCATAGAGTCCATTCCTCTTGTTCTAGGATCCCTCCGTCCTGGACAATCACTCCATGTGGTCCAGTACCCTGGAAGACCTCTGTCTAGGCCCATCACTGCTGGAAACGTAAACATAAAGGAAGAATCTAGGTACCTCGAGGTCAAGGTCCCCCTCGATGTGAGCAAGTTTTTTGACGGAGAAAAGGTCAATACTTGGGGTGAGCGTATTGGCGAGCAGCTGCTTCACGGTGTTCTTGACAAAACAGACGGGAGTTTGTATGCCGCGCAGATAGTGCCGTCTTCCGATGGTGGAAAGAAGTGTGTTTTGGTGCCCATCGAGAGCACTGCGCAGCTTAGATCGAATTTCAAGTATTTGGACGACTTGGACCAGGCTTCACAGGCCCAGAGAAGGTCTGAGGTTGCGGAGCTGCAGCCGCAGACCAATGTACAGATTCTCCAGACGTCGTCCAAGGGCGTGCACCCGGAAAGCGGGCTTCAGAATGTGTTGGGTGAGTCTTTGCGCCATGTCAAGAGGTTTAATGAGGAAGAGTGGAGCTACTTGCGTTGGGGCGATGGTGGGGAGGCTCGTGAGGCGATTTTGAATGCGGATGAGAGGCAGTTGGATCCTCAGGATACGAAGAGGAGTTATTTGGGGAGTTTGTTGACGAACTGAACGAGCGAGCAAGCAGCTGAACGAGCGAGCGAGCGAAGCGAGTGAGTGAGTGAACAAACATCATATAGAGATAACTGAGTGAGTGAACAAACATCATATAGAGATAACTGAATGAGTGAACAAACATCATATAGAGATAACTGAACGAGTGAACAAACATCATATAGAGATAACTGAATGAGTGAGTGAACATAAATATTGAGGAAGATCTTACAATACAGCCACCAAAGTCTAAATCCTTCATGTTACAGTCACTTATATGTAATCATTAAGATCGCCATTTCATAATGTATTCACAAAATTGCTCACTCGCTTCGCTTCTTGTTCAGATATTTTTAAGTATAATCATACTCACTAATATTTGTTGATTCACTCATACACTTGAATATCGACTCCCCTCACTTTACGAGCAAAGTGAGTGAAGGTCATTGGTTCAGATATTTCAATGAAAGCCTAAGATCATTTGTAGTCTCAATAAGAACCTAAGATCATTCCTCTATTGTGAATAAATTTTACTCAGGTATCAATAGTGAGTAAGTTCACTCACTCGTTCAGTTGTCTCTATATAATGTTTGTTCACTCACCCACTCACTTCGCTCGCTCGTTCAGTTGTCTCTATATAACGTTTGTTCATTCACTCACTCACTCCATTCGCTTCGCTCATGAAGTTCGTTCGCTCATGAAGTTTTCATTTTTTTACTCATCGCATCATGGAAGACGATGGTATGATTCTCAACTTCGCGGCTCCCCTGGCAGCCGCACCAAAAGACATTAAGCCAAAGGTCACCGGCGGAAGCTGGAGAGAAAGGCGAAAGGTCAAACTCGCCCTCGAAGGTAGACAAAAAGCTCCAGGCAGCGGCGTCAATAACATGGAGTTAAAGAGAGAAAGAAAGATCAGAGAAAGAGAGAAAAGTGACGAGCTGAAACCAATAGAGAGACCAGAAAGAAGAGAAAGAAGAGAAAGACCTGATAGAAATGAAAGACCTGATAGAAAGGAAAGACCTGAAAGAAAGGAAAACCCTGAAACAGATGCAGACCAAACTGGTGAAAGAAAACCCAAAAGACAAACTGAACCAATCCACGGCCCAACAGCTAAGAAAATCCGCTTCACAGAAAGCAACGGCGAGTTTGGAGGCAAAAACAACTCGTACGTGTCATCGCTCTTCACCTCCAATCAGCTGAGCCTGCTGTTGGTGGCTTCTACAAACAAAACAACCAATACATTGGCACCTTCAAATGCCCCCCTCAAGGACTCGTCCACGTTTGATGGCCTCGGAATCAATGAAAAACTCAGTAAGCATCTCCACGAAAATCTCCGCTTCAAGGCGCCCACCAAGGTCCAGCGTGCGGTCTTGCCCAGAATGCTTGCAATGGACCGTGATTTGTTTGTCAAGGCTCAAACAGGCTCGGGAAAAACACTCTCGTTCTTGTTGCCGATCTTCGACAAACTCATGCAGAGCGATGTGTCGAGAGACTCGGGACTTTTTGCCGTCATTCTCACCCCGACCCGTGAATTGGCCACTCAGATCTACCTGGTGATGGAGACATTGACACGGTGCTGCCACCGCATTGTTCCGGGAATCGTCATTGGAGGAGAAAAGAAAAAGAGTGAGAAGGCAAGGTTGAGAAAGGGTGTTAATATTTTGGTTGCAACCCCGGGCAGATTGGCAGACCACATCGAGAACACTTCGTCCTTGGATATTGGCCAGTTGCGCTGGTTAGTGTTGGACGAGGGAGACAAGTTGGTGGAGTTGGGATTCGAAGAAACCATCACCAAGATCACCGATCAGATTACCCGCAGTTCGCGCATCATGGACTCCATGCACAAATGGCCCGTTCTCCCAACAAAGAGAATCAACGTGTTGTGTTCGGCAACCATCCAGAACAACGTCGAGAAGCTTGGGTCTATTCTTTTGAAGAACCCAGAGATGGTCTCCGTGGAGACTGTTGCGGGAACAACCTCTTTTGAGGCCACGGCATCCATGACTGCACCAGACCAATTGGTTCAGAGTGTGGTTGTGGTGCCGCCGAAGTTGAGGCTCGTGACCCTTGCAGCCTTGCTCAAGACAGAGACCGAAAAGTCTGGTGTTTCGCGCACAATTGTGTTTTTCTCATGCTCTGACTCTGTCAACTTCCACTTTGATGTTTTTACCAGAGGTGGAAACAGATTGGTCAAACCTCGCGAGGAGGATGATGGTGAAAAGGACGAGACCATCGGTGCCATGTCTGCGCCATTGTTGGGCAACGGTGCTGGTGTGTTCAAGTTGCATGGTTCGTTGACCCAGGCCGTTCGTTCGACCACGCTCCTGGCATTTTTGAACAGCAAGCTGAAACACTCGGTGCTTTTCTGTACTGATGTGGCCTCTCGTGGGTTGGATATGCCAGATATCTCTTCTGTGATTGAGTATGATCCTCCTTTCACTGTGGATGACCATTTGCACAGAATTGGTCGTTCGGCCAGAGTGGGAAAAGAGGGTTTGGCCATGTTGTTCCTCTTGCCCGGAGCAGAGGAGGGTTATGTGGACGGCAAATTGCGTGTTGTGCACCCCAACGAGGACAATTTGCGTATTGCCCACTATGAGGACATTTTGAAGGAGGGTTTTGCGGAGGAGGCTGAGGATGCTCCGCGCACTAAGAACAAGGATCCCAAGAGCAAGGAAGGGAAATGGGACATCCATGCCACCACCTGGCACTTGGATGTTGAGAGATGGCTTTTGGAGGACACAGGTGCTCACACCAAGGCTGTGCAGGCATTTACGTCACACATCAGAGCCTATGCCACGCATTTGTCTGGAGAGAGGAACTTTTTCAATGTCAAGTTGTTGCACTTGGGCCACTTGGCGAAGAGTTTTGGGTTGAGAGAAACGCCCAAGAAGTTGGGACGGGAGGTTGGAAAGGAGGGAGTAAGTAAGAAGAAAGAGGATCCCAGGAAGAAGATGTTGAGAATGGCCAAGATGGCTGCCAAAAGTGCGTCCGATGAGTTTAATTATTAGGTGATCGAACATGACCGAACGACCTCACTGACTTCGTCAGTGAGGTCATGTGAGATGAGACTTTGACGATCGAACTGACTGATCAAACTGACTGACCGAACTGGCAGCCCAATCACTAGGTGATTGGGACGTTGAAAAGCGGATGAGTTTTGTTAGGTGAGGGTGGCAGGAATTAGTAAAATTACTAGGTGAGGAGGCTGCGAAAAGGATGAGTTCAAAAACTATATATGTACTTTGTCTGCCAAAGTGCCAAAATTCAATTACTAGGCAATTTAGGGGATGTTTATGAGGCCATACTGAAGGCTAAGTTTAAGGCACCTTAGTTTCACTTCTAATCACTGATGTCGCTTTATTGTCGACTGCAGTTTCAGATCACGGTGCGGCTGAAAAAATAGCTGCAAATATTTAGCATGATTATAGATTTGTCAGGTATATGTAGTGTAATGAGGTGATGAGCTTAGCAAAGCGAGTTAAGTGAATGAGTGAACAAACAATGTATAACTGAACGAAGTTGGTGGCGATGAGATTAAGATGTGAGGATAAAGATGGTCATGACCGAAGTCTCGTATAACGATCTGATAAAGTCTCCTGTTGAGGTTATGATTGTTGATTAAAATAGTTATATGGGGTGCGTGGGTATTCGATCAACGAAAAGGTCATTTTGAACTTTTTTTGGCCAGAATATGGAAGATACAGATGGAAGCTCACTACTCTGTACTTATAAACAATATGTTTCTGCTGTTACACCTACAATTCATAAATACCTTGATACTTTAAATTTTTATACTTCCTGTTATCAGCCCCTACCGTCTAATCCTTCCTGCTACAATTAAATAACTTAAAAATCCTTCCTATTCTATCATGTAACTTCGTAAACATATCTAGCCTTATGCCTTCTTCTCATCAACAACCTTCAATTCAATCGAAGTGCCACCAGGGCAGTCGTTGTCAGACAAAGAGTACTTGTCGTCTCCAGATGGACAAGCCTTCCAGTTGTCCTTACCGTCATGGAGCAATTCTCCATCCTTAATGGAGAAACCCTTCGATGCAGCCTGGTTACCGTATTCAGCAACGCTACCCAACTCTCCGGTTTTGTCGTTGTAGTAAATACCACGACCATCCTGGTCAACCAAAGTACCATCTGAGTTCAATGTGAAGGTAACCTCAGTTCCTTCGTTTCCTCCCACAGCAAAAACATGAGGGTGGGAGTCAACTTTCTTGATTGGCCCATTCTGGAATTTGGTTCCAGAGTGGATAGTAATGACACCAAATTGAACCTTGGCATCAGAAGTTGGCTTGCTGGTTTCGGTGGAAGTTGGGGTGCTCGTCTTAGTGGAAGTTGGCTTTGTAGTTGAAGAAGTTTTGGCTTCACCTGGGTTCTCAACTTCTTTGGGCTCCCACAAACGGAGAGCAATTCCATTGTCACCCTTCAAATTCAACTTTCTGTTGGCATCGTAGGAAAATCCAGTACCCTTGTACTGCAAGTAACCTTGGCCGTTGCTAAAGTTTTTGTCTGGAGTGTCAGACTCAGTGAGTTCATTGTTAGACACGGTGACATACTTCTTTGTTTTGGGGTCGTACAAAGCATTGTCATCAGTCAAGATGTACGAAGCATCGTTGTGTCCCGAGATGAGGTAGAGCTCACCGTCCTTGGTGCCAACACTGGTGTACTGGACATCGCTGCCAGATCTGATAACCAACAAGCTGAAGCTTTGAGCTGCAGTGGCAATGGCAGCCATGGTCATAATGCAAAAAGTCTTGGAGAGTTGCATATTTGTGTGTGAAGATGGACAGAAATATCGTGGTATTCTGATGGTATTTATATTGTTATGCAGCTGTCGACTTTGATTTTGCACCCATCCGTTCTAAAAATAGTACTGTACAATGACGTCATCGATGTAAAGATTCTATCGAATAATTATCGTTAAAACTTAATTAATGATCAAAACAGCACAAAATTGTGGGGTCATCTGCAGAAATTACGTCAGAACCGGATGGTACGTCATACAGATTTGGTTGCTTCACTTACATTGCAATGTTGTTACATGTAAAGGATATTCGTATGCGGCTTTTCACTTTCCGGGGCAATCGATGAGTACCTTATTTTTTTCGTTTCGTTACCGACCCGAGATTTCCGTCTCGATATTCGATTATTAACATGACGACGTGTATTCCTACGGGCTAGTGGCACTGAATCCAATAATTGTATGTAAATGGGTGCGATTCATATTGAATTACATAGAGTAAACATTTCACTTACTAAATTCCGATGATTAATGTCTTTTAATTTCTTTGCTAGCACTCTAAAAGTTGTTTTGCACAACTGTTTGTTAAGGCTTATTCAGTCAGCATTATCAGTTTTATAATCGGTACATTCCTTATGAAATGTAGTCTATGTAGATTGGCCTTATTGAATATATGTAAACAATTTTAAGGATAGGGCTGTATATCGGAATCGATCTCTATCTTGGGCTAATTTTAGAAATTATTAAATTCATAATAGCCTCTTGAACACACAACACATGATTTGGTTAAAATTGGCAACTTGGTAGTAATGTCAACTTTGGTTACGACCTCATGTTGTGTAAACCATAAGTCACAGTTCTTCAAATTGCGTTAAATTGACCGAATTTTAATGAAAATTGGACTATAGTCTACGCAATATTTTCCCTACCTGCGCTTGTACTGGATATATATTGAGAATTCAACAATTTTTAATTTTAAGGTGGTTACCACAGAGTGGGCTGACGTAGAATAATCTGATTACACTAAAGTACTTGCATGGGGGTCTTGTCTCTATCGTTGAAATTCAATTGTTACGTCGATTTCGCAGCCAAAAGTAAATTTCTGCAAGGCAGATTATGTAATGCAAGGGGAACAGCGAAAAAACGCCTCCAACCAATAACGCATATAAAAAGAGTATTTCTAATCTGAAGGTCAAACTGTCGCCAACGCTGGCCTGAAAATAAGCGCGAGCCCCCCACCACCTCCTCCGACTATCCATGCGAGTTAGAGAACTGACCCATGATGTACCCGAAGTTTTTTTACATCCGTGTTGATTATTCTGAGCTTGAAATTTTTGACTTACACTCGTTCCGTACATTTTACCTTTATCATAGATTTTGTGGGTTGAGATTAGGACATATACGAGGTTTCTGGGGCAGTCGAATTGTTGACGATATAAAAACTTAACTTTTGTGAAATACACTGGGATATTATCTTTTGTTCTGTAAATTGGTTTACCTTCCAATTTTATCATATTCATTTGATTGACTACTGCTAGTCTTTCAAAGGCTATATATGCTAATTCAAATCAGATTTCGCATAAGTACAACGTTATAATGGTACGGCCTATTGTGCTAGGCAATTATCTATTATTACGGTGGATAATGTTTCGAGTCCGTTTACTATCTACCATAGAATATACACTGAATTTAACAAGAGCACAGCCTAAATCTTCATAAAATATATAGGGAAATGATAATGGTCGGTACAAGTCTAAAGTGTCACTGCCTTGTTATTATCAAACATTTTCATACTCATGGCTGCAAAAAAAGAAATGAATAATGAAGAAAGTACCACGATTTTATTAAAGTCTACATAGAACATAGTACTCTCAGCTTATTTATCATGATGATCTAATATAAGTAGTCTTAACATAAACTGTTTAATGTATAGAATAAAATTTGCACTAGTTCACCAGTTTTAACCCTTCATACTCCAGTCATGCTAAAGTGTCTTACTCGAATACCTTCAAATCTGTTAAAACTGTCAATCGTCGATTGTTTCAAATACTATCCATCTTTCATAAATAATTAAATATTCGCTAATCTCAATACTTGTTAGTACTAGAACTGTCCTTTAATACTCCACTACTTCACTGCTCCTATTCTTGAACAGCATTTAAATATTCTAGTTTATCCCTTTATTCTCTACTTAATGATTGAAGCAATGACTAACAAAACCCAATACATACGCTCTATCTACTAGATCTAATTTTTCCCTCCCGCAGCACGCCTATAACCCTCGTCTTTCCGCAACCCATGATTTTCCCCTAAAACAAACCCAATATTCCTCCGTTGATAATAGTCCCCCACCATTTTTATGTTCTCAATCACATCATCCAACAAGATTGCCTTTCCAACATTAATACCATCACCCAAGCCTTGATGTGCGACATTCACAACGTGAACATGAAAGTGGTAGTACGATGGATGGTAGTGAACAAAAACTCTCAACTGATCGATCTCAATATCATACTTCTCACTTGCAATGCGCGTAATGCGTTTCTTCAAGTCCTCCAAGAACCCAACGTGCTTTTCGTTGAGATCTCTAATGCTAGAAATGTCAAGCCTGTTGACTATACAGCAGAGATAGAGCAGTTGCATATTAACTCCATCCCATTTCATGTCAGGCAACAAAACAAACCCAGTATCCGGGTCCTTATCATGATGAATAAAAGTCTCAGCCTCTTTTCCCTCAAACAAAATGTTGTAAACCCATTTGATACGGTCACCTTTCATAGTATTGATATATGGTACTGCATACTTTTGGTACATTTCTGGAGTTTCCACCACATAGTGCACATCTTGGGCAGTGTACTTACGAATGTGGGTTTCCGTTGCAGGGTAGATGATGTTGACCTTTGCACCTGGGTTGTCGTTCAAGTCTTGACTGAGGGTTGCAGAAAACCACGAGTAGACGTCATTGCTGTTGATAATGTTGAGTGCAGAGATGGCATCTTGGGGATTGAACTCTGTCGAGTAGCAAAAGGGCGATTTTTCAATACTGACGATGGCATCCTGGCCATCTATAGTTCCGAGGACTGCGATTGTCTTTGTCTGGGGGTTGGACCCGAGGACTTTTGTGAATTGGAAGCGCGAGATGAGGTCCATCATGTTGAAATTAACTATCTTTTTTTTGTGGGGTGACTTTATCCACATGGCAGGCAATTGCAATGTAAGATAGATAAGATCAATTTGAAGAATAGGCTGAATGTTCTGGAGGTTCACGTTTGGTAAGAATACAATATCTCCTTAGTTAGGATTTGATTCTATATACATTTGGGGTATATTCCCTTTTTATAGTCCAAACTAAGGAGGCTCCATAGTAGTTTTACCTGATATGAGGCTCAGTTATCAATTCAAGTTTTGTTTCCGGGGCAGGTCATTGTGAAGGAACGCAATTGGTTCCATGATATGTAAGATTAAGCGGGTTTGAAATTTAATAGGGTAGTCTTAAAACGATGATAATGAGTGAGTGAGTGAGCTTAATATATTAGAGAAAACCAATTGACTGAGTGAACTCACATTTAATAGAGATATTTGATGATTGAGTGAGTAAAACTCTCAATTAAAAATACTAACCTGGAAAACTCTAGGGTTTTAGTTGATGCTTTATTACATTTTATTCATGCATGAATATTCCTACAAAGGCAACTTTTCAATCCTTTCCCTACATACGTACAATTGGTCTTCAGAAGGTTTTTGGAGGCACCCAACATCACTAAACGGGATATTTTTCCACGTACTGGTTTTGCCATGATTTAGAAACGTTGATCGACTATTCCTGTCTTGATACATGTGACCTTAACATTTGGCAAGACCTGAAGCCTAGTCACAGCATTTTCCCCTAGTTATTTAGTTCCTGTTAGGCGGCTGTCTCGATTTCTAAAACCTTTCATCATGCTAGGTCTGCTAATCAATCCTTACCGTCATAGCTCAACAACCTCGGCTGTCTTGATGTTCGTTGCATAAACTTTTCTTTCTCTCGTTATCATCTCAGCCATTACTGTCCTTTTGGAATACTTAAGCACTTTTCGGATTATCTTTGGGATTTAAGCATGTTCACTCACAAACCCTCAAAGTACTTCTGGAGTCTGATTTGGTTCATTATGGAATGTCTTCTCATCTTGAAATATTCTCATAAAACATCTCTTCTAACCTTCTCGCTTCATCTCTGAATAAAGCCTTTCATGGTGTGAATGCCTCCATATCAAGCCAATCATAAAAAGTATTTTCAGCTTATTCCTTCTCCTCTTCCTCACTGTCCTCATCCTCATCACTCATATCTATACACACCCAAGACGGCCAGGCTACCTCATCTCGTATTATACGCCGCAACTGGTCAACAACAAACTTCTCCACCTTGCCCACATTTCTCAACACATTGTTCTCCACCTCACCGATCTCAGACTCAATCCTAATCTTCTTAATGATGTCGATTCTCTCGCGGTTTGTGCTCAGAAGATAGTCCACAAAGTTCCCTCCGTGTACCGGCAGGTGCAAAGTCCGCGAATCAGACTGTTGCGAAGAGAAATAGTCCATTGTCGTGTCGTTGATATCACACAAGAACGAAAGAAAAACACTCTTCTTCAAATATGCCACTGCCACCACCGAGTGGATATTCAAATCGGTAATGTGGAGTTTAATAGGAAGCGATATAAAGTTCGGCGAGGGGTAGTTCACCAATAGATTCACCGCAACTTCCATTCGCAAATTACCTGTGTACCCAACCTCGAGAATAAACTGAATATCGTTTGGGTTGTTTCCGTTGGGGTCACTGCGATCATTCACATCTGCTTTATGTCCATCTTTAAGACTCCCTCCATACAGATCCTTTCTTGAATCGTCGCGCTCTTTGAAACCTGTCTCACTCACATCTGCCATTTTGTTTTCTCCGCTTTCACCCTTTGGGGTATCTTGGGCACGCCACGAGTCATTGCGGAACCGGAGTGGCAGATTTCGTATCGGTGACTCGGCTCTTGTACTTGGCCCGAGTCCGATGTTGTTATGTGAGCCGTAATTGTGCAAATAACCCAAGGTGTTGTTGCCCATGATGAGCGAAAGTGACTCCAGAGAGGTACGCAATCTCTCCAAAGGAGGAGGAATAGGAGCATTATCGTTTATGGTTTCTGAAGCATTGATGTTTAGCTTCAATGATTGTATTTCATCGCTTATTGTCAGGGTATCGGGGTCATCGGTTTTGTCCTCATCCTCGTTTTTGGGCAGTCTCGCTTCTTCTTCTTCTTCCTGGACGAGTTCTGGCGATTCTGCCATTTTTGAATTGGATCTGACTCTCTTTTCATCGTTTTCATCCTCGTAGAAGTCGTCGAAAGGGTCGCCGATATGGCGGATCACAATCTCGGGGGGTTGGTCGCCTAGGCTGAAGTCGGTTACCAGTAGGTTCGCTATGTATGAAGGGAGCAGTATGCTCTTGAACTGAGAGTCGAGGAACTCTTTGATTGATTCGCTGATGGCATTTTCCCCTGTAAGTTTATCCCAGTTGATGTCAAAGGACATTAAAAATCGAGAAATAATATTGTAGAATAGAAATAGGATAAATGAGAAAGGATGAAGAGTAAAGGTATAATGAGAGAACAGAAAGGATGAAGAATAAAGCGGGTGTTTTGAGAGAATAGAAGGGATAAAATAAGTATGAGATATTGGCAGAAATGAATGTCATGCTTAGATAAAATGGATATGACATTAATAAATATAATTGGAAATGGAAATAGACTGGGGCAGGATTAAGAAATAGAATAAACATTGAAAAAGTAGAATTTAACAGTAAAGGTTATTGGACTAAGAATCTTATTGTCTAAGAGAATTAGTTAGAGCTTTGAATTGATATGCCGAATCATCAGAAATGTAAATGCCTGCAATTCAACAGAACAAAGCGAAACGACACACTTGGTTTCTCATTATAGTCCGGGAAACAACATACTTCTAGTCATAGAGTCAAAATAGAGATGATTCCTAAAGACTTACATCACCGGGTTTATTCCCATACGCCATATATTTTCTTATCAAGACCTCGTCCGTGTTATCCTATAAGATTAATGTCAAAGTTCCATAAGCTCAATTTCAGTAAGTTCCACAATAAGCTCGATTTCAAAATGTTTCCATAACACACTCAATTCCAATAACTATTGTCTGTACGCTGAATTTCTGTCCAAATAGCACTTCCCATCCAAAACAAAAAATATAGGCTAGTCCATGTCAATAATGAATATAAACGTTCGGTGTAACATACAACGTTTCCTGCTATTGATTTTATTCTCCCTGCACACAAAAACACTAATGTACACAAAAATTTTATCTACATCGCTACATAATCGCAAAATTAACACCCCATCTAAACCTCCCCCAACCCTTCATTCTCTTTTCATCTCCATTCTCTTTCTAATTTCTTATCTTCTCTCTCTAATCCTTTCCACTATTCTTTAGTCCTCTTTTTTCCCTCTTCTACTTATATTCTCTTCTCCCCTCCTCTTTCCTTATCTACCTCTACCGTTTCTTTTTTTTCGTGTACATATCTTGCTTACCCCAGATGAAAAATTAGTACTCGATGACTGCGACCAGAAACCTCCAAATTGTTGTTGTGGGCGCAGGCTTGATAGGCCCTCGTCATGCTGAGCACGTAATCAGAAACCCGTCGTGTGAACTTTTTGCAATAGTGGACCCCTCCCCAAGTGCCGCTCCAGTTGCTCAACTGCTTCAAACAAAACACTTTGGTTCCATCGCGGAAATGGTTGCCTTCTGTACAAACTCAGACTCGGATCTACCAGACGGTGCAATTGTGTGCACCCCAAACCATACACACATCACAGTTGCTCGTGAATTGGCAAGCCACGGTATCCACCTCTTGGTGGAAAAACCTCTCAGTAGCAACCCCAGGGATGCTGCTGCATTGAAAGAGTATACAGAGAGTTCAAAGGTTAAGCTACTTGTGGGACACCACCGGCGTTTCAATCCATACATTGTTGAGGCTAAAAAGAACTTGCACTATGTTGGCGAGGTGATAGCATTGCAGGGAAGTTGGACGTTGAAAAAGCCCGAACAGTACTTCTTAGAGGGCCCATGGAGAACAGACTGCGAGACTGGTGGTGGTGCATTGTTGATCAACTTGGTCCACGACTTGGACTTACTCCAGTATCTCTTTGGGCCAATTGAGCGCATATATGCTGAGTTGTTGAAGAAGCAAAGAAAACATTATCCCAATGTCGACGAAGGAGCAGTTCTTACTCTCAGATTCAAGAACGGAATCACAGGAACTTTTCTCTGCTCAGACAATGTCACATCTCCTTTCAACTTTGAGAGTGGTACGGGTGAAAATCCCACAATTCCAAAGTTTGAGGACCTACAGGGATTTTACCGGATATTTGGCTCGAAAGGAACTCTCTCTATACCAGATTTAATGTTGTACCATCAGCGAGGAGAGAAGGAGGAGTCCTGGCTGAAACGTGTCCAGACACAGCAATTGGTGGACTATAATGTCAAGAACCTTCCTTTTGATTTGCAGTTGGACCATTTTGTGGATGTCATAAGAGAAAAGTGTGAGCCTTTCTGTACGGCTGACGATGGAATATCTGCTGTGTTGTGTATAGATGCGGTTTTGCGCTCGATAGAGACAGGGCTCCCACAGATGGTTGAGAATGTCCACAATATAAAGCCACTGGTTATTTGCTGAGCAGGTTATAGTGATATGGTTGGCAAGATAATGAATGAAACATAGAGTTCTTAAAGGCTGCTTTTGCAGCCATATTTTTCCTTATCAGGCTTACGTAACATTTGCAGCCAATAAAATGCACTGGTGATAGAATGCACCAGTATAAGCTTCAGAAACATAAGGATGGAATATAAGTGTGTAAACGTGTGGGAATATATAGGATGCACTATTATATAGTGTATTTTATTACTGGATAACATGGTCTGCATTCACAAAAATTATCGTCAACGAGCGAATTTCATGAGCAAAGCGAACGAATTGAGTGATCGTGATTTGGAGACATAACTGAAGGAACGAACTTCACCAGCAAAGAGTGAACATGATTTGAAGACATAAATGAACAAGTGGACTTCACCAGCAAAGAGTGAACTATGAATGTTGAACGAGCTCTGTGTGAACCCTGAATAACCCTGAATAACCCTGAAACCTCCCCAATCATTCAGATATCTCTAAATATAATGAATTCACTCATTCACTCACTCACTCAATTGATCCTTCCGAACTCCATCTTGTTCCAACAAATCTTCTCGAGTCAGCTCAGTTTTCACAACACCATCCACCACGGTAACTGCTTTTTCAAAATCATTCTTCTGATAGTTAAACACTGAAGTAAAACTCAGCGAATCAATCTCCTCTCAACGGCATAACTTCATTGTATTTTCTTCCACAGAGTCACTTGTAAAAAGAGAAAACAGCTCCGGCACAAACCCCAGCCCTTGCTTCAAAAAAATTTCAACAAGAGTCATGGGAAACTTTGTGTATAAGTGTTCCTGGTGCGTAACAATTTTTGCAGCATTATCCACTATCAGTGTGTCACGACCACACTCGTTCGAACCGATAATATGTGTGATATTCACCTTCCCATTGTCGCTGTACCGAATTCCCAGAATTTCTTTGTGCTTAGTGACTGCAATTTTGCACTTCTGTTGCAGAAAGAGCCTATACTGTAGCTTACCCTTCCGCTTCGTCGTGAGTTCAAGCAAACTAAAAACATCCGCTTTGATAAGAGCAACAAGATCCATGGAGGTGCTTGTTTGGTCAGGACGTGCACCAGCTAACCTTTCCAAAGACTTCGAATCTACTATTCGCCCCACCGATGTCACCACGTCAGGAACCTCCCACAGAAGTAGAGAAGCTGAAAGAAGCCATTTGGGATCAACAAAGCCTGCGTTTGTCTTGGTCACCTCACGAGTCTCATATATTGGTAAATTGACGAATGGCGCAGCCACACGGACACTGAGCACATGTCCATCACCCCAAAGTAAAGGCAAAAATGGAACCAAAGAGAGTTTGTATGTGAATCCAGTGAACTGACCGTGGGCGACAAACGGCAGGAAGCTTTGCAGTGTAATAGATTCTCGTGATATGTGCTCCATATTTAAAAGCGTTGGCTTTACATTGATGATCCCCACGTGAAAATCGTCTATGAAGAAGTTGAAGAATCTAATGGGGTTCTGAGTCTTGTAATATATGCTCTCCTTTTCCAAAGCAGAAATAAAGATGTGGAGCTGCGCAGCTGTTGAATTCGCACTCAATTTTGGAAGTTTGCACGTCCAATCACTTGAAAGAGGTAAACCTTGCACCCGGGAAGCGCTTTTGTCATTATTGAAATAGTTTACCAGCGGCTTTTCCTTCCTCTTTCGGGCCTTCAATGTGAGGGTCACATCCACTGCGCCCAGTGTACCTAGAGTTGATACTGACACGGACACGGGCCTTTTTTTGTTAAAAGTGGAGATATACGTGGTGATGTCAAATAAGGTGCTGGCACTTCCCAAATATGGTGGGGACTTTGTGCGCGCAACAGTCACATCGTCAATGCGGACCTCAATCAACAGCGGTAAAAAGTCAGTGTTTGATAAATTTAACTCTAAGTATGCCTCTTGGAATGTCAGTGAAAACCGCACATTTTCCGTAATACTCGTGGTTAAACGCTCGCCTGCGAAAACAGTGGAGATTAATTGTGCTGGTGGCTGTGGTGGCTGGATCTCAAAGTATGGTGTGAATTTGGGCTTTTCCGTGCGAACAATATCAAAAACATTGTACAGTCCCACAAATGTACCAAATTCTGCGAGAGTCAGTTCAATTCTGTCTGCTTGAGTGAAAAGTAGACATATTGCAATGGTCAAAGGAAGAAGTCGGTAGTATGCGAAGTTCTTTGTGGGGGAAACCGAAGACTTCGGATCGATGAGTAAAGTTCCCATTGAGTGGCGATCTATGAAGTCATACTTTCTAGTTGTATAACAGATTTGTTTTGTTCCTTTAGAACCCTAATATGACTTTTCTTATCTGAGCTTCTTGTGACTCTTCTTAACTGAGCTTGTTATGACTTTACTTATCTGAGCTTCTTATGACTTTTCTTATCTGAGCTTCTTATGACTTCTCTTATCTGAGCTCTTATATTTATAGTTTGGTGGCAAATATGATCAAGAATGAATTCCCTAATATACGTGGATTTCACTCCCTTTTGTGGCACTTTCACCTGCTATAATTCATCTTAGAGCCAATTATATCACGAATTTGCTTTTGTTTGGCCGTACGAAAGGTTCCAAAAGTTGAAGATTTAAAAACTCAGTGGCGATTTTGAATACTTATTACGGAGATTGTTGGATACTTGTGAAAATATATCGTTCAGTGCCCCACTTGTGTGATATCGTATATCTGGAGAAAATGACGGCTTGGCTAATATCAAGTCGCCACTTGGCTCAATCTAGTCCGGCGCCAGAAGTACTGCATACCCAAAGACATATACGAAATAGTAAGAGCTCAAAACTATCTCAATTACGCTATTGTCCACTTTGTGCTTAGCTGAAGAAGGCGAACACAATTACCTCATAACTAGTTTGATATTGCATTGATCGTCAGTTTCATTTTCACTTCAAACTAGTGGACTGGTGACTAGGAATGCAGTAGTTTACTAATCGCTCTATATTTCACGCTCCTGTTATCAACATATTTTGAAACCCACAAAAACTATAATCCCTACGATCGAGAGTTCATCGATCGAATCCAATGTTAAGACAAGTTTTGTGGCAGGACATAGGTCAATGCTGAAATCTTCAGCATAACGAATCTAAGTACTTCTTTAGCAAATAACGAAAGTGAGTTTTGTAGAATTGGAGACAGCATGTATAAAGAGCATTGCACCTGCTCACTATTCTTCATATCCCACTTTCTGCATTCTCAAAATCTGAATCAGATTTCCTTTGGTCTCAATACCGAATTACCTATTGAAAAAGTAGAGTACTCAGCTTTACTCGTGGACAGGTTGCCACCACGACTGACTGCTTGACATACTCTACCAGCTTGCATCACTCTGAGGTTATAGTCACATGATTTCTGTCTCGTAGTCTACTAGTTGGTATTACCATTCTCTCCAGCTAGGCGGCTTGTTATAACAAGACAAACTTGCACTATGGGATAATGTTTGGGAAAGTGTTGAACATGTATGTGAATTATGACTAGCTATCAAGACTTTCAAAATGACGAAAGGCGATTAACAGAAACAACTTCAAATTCCAAGTGGGCTTAGGAAAGAGCTTCAATTGAGCAAGTTCAAATTCCAGGTGAGCTTATCATATTTCAAATTCAAATGACTCAAACAACTCAAGTACTAATGAGCTTAATACTCAAACAGGTTAATAAAAGTGGGATCTCTTAATTCAACTTCAACTCTTTACCTATCAATCAGCAAACAAGCGATCAAACGGACTCTAATCTAACACAAAGACTGGTAGAATAGTAGGGTGCGGTAGACAGTAGCTAGAACTCGAGCTGCCTATTAAAATATCTACCAAATCCAACACACAGGTTCTAAGACACACTGAAATGGTTTTAGATTTCTCAGAGCTGCAAATCTTAGTACCATGTTGTTGAAGGAGTGAAACGTACAAGGTACATAATCCTGTCAAGCCGTAATGAGTACACCATTGTTTTAAAAATAATCATTAGCATCAACCTTTAACACTGGTAGACTCACGAGTGAGTGAGTGAACGAACTTCACTAGTGAAAAGAAGTGAGTGAGTGCGTAAGTGAGTGAGTAAAGTTCGTTAAGTTAAGTCCTCATATAATGTTCAATGAGGACAAAGTTAGTTTACTTCTCTTATAACGTTCACTCACTTCACGAGCATTTAGTTAACTCATCCTAACGTTCACTCACTCACTCGCTCGCTCGTGAAGTTCGCTCAGTTAACTCGTCCTATATGGTTCACTCATCCTATAAAGTTCACCCAATCACTTCACTCGCTTCGCTCGTAAAGTTCATTCACTCGTTCGCTCAGTAAAGTCCTCCTATAATGTCACTCACTAACTTCAGTCGTTCGCTCAGTTAACCCATCCCATAACGTTTACCCACTCACTTCACTCGCTTCGCTCGTAAAGTTCGCTCGTGGTTATGTCGCATGTCGCACAAACTTTTTCAACCAGTAAAATCAAACAAAATCTCATTACAATTACCATGTCCAAATTCATAATCCCCAACACATTGAGAGAGTTGAGATTTCACCTCTCGCAGACTGGTGAGGCATCGGTGCCGTTGAGAGCATTCCTTTCCAAAAACTTCCAGACATTGAAGACACAGACCGAGTACAAATTGCCGGTGTTGATCAGAGAGAGCTACGGTGTGGCCCCAGCTTTGGTGGCCAGATTTGAAAAGGGCAGAGAAGTTAAGACGAAGTTGGATGGCTTGAATGAGAAGCAGATAGAGACTGCCTTGGCTGATTTGTTGAAGTAGCATAATAGAGAAATGGACGACTTAGTGTAGGCGATGAGACCGAGGTGCGTAGCTTTGGGTGTGGGTTGAGGGTGAGGAGGGTAAAAAGTGCATGACTCTGCGAGGCTAATAGAGAAGAGGTAACAGATCATAGCCTATTGGGTGGTTTGAGGAGGTGATGTTTTTGCACAAGCTGATGGTACTTTATGTTGAGTACAGGTTATTTAGTGTGGTTGAGTGTAGTGATGGGACGAAAGGTGAAAAGACTGCTTAATGTGTTGGTACATTGTGTTTTTGTCGTATGATAACTTCACGAGTGAATACAAATGGATAAAGTATATGAACGTAGACAATGAACATAGACGAAGAATGAACGTAGACAGAGAATGAACGTAGATAAAGAATGAACGTAGACAGAGAATGAACGTAGACAAAAAATAAGTATAGACGAGGGAATGAATATATATAAACTTAGACAAAATGAGAGGGTATGACTAGATTATTTTAGTATTATCAAGACTAGTATTATTCTGTTGACTAGTATTATTCTCTATAACTAGTGTTATTGACTACATAGTGTTTTTCGGCTAGTGTTATTCACTATAACTAGTCACTCACTAAGTCACTCACTCACTAAGTCACTCACTCACTAACTGCTCACTAAGTCACTCACTCACTAACTGCTCACCAGCTGCTCACTCACTCACTCACTCACTCACCAGCTGCTCACTCACTCACTCACTCACTAACTCACTAACTCACTTCACTCGCTTCGCTCGTGAAGTTCGTTCGCTCGTGAAGTTCGTTCGCTAGTCAAACACATAAAAACCCCAGCCCAAAGATAACTGCTCTGCATTAAAAACCTCCTCCGCATGTGCCCCATCCAGAAGCATGCCCGCAGCAACAACTAACGGAACAAAATGCTCGGCCGTCGGATGCGCAGACCTAAAAACCGGAAGCTTTTGCATACACTTGAACTCCTCCAACAACTCCTCGCCACCAGTGGCATTCTCCATAGCATCACGGATGTACTGGTTGAAAAGAGCTCCATACAGCGCAAGGCGCCCATTAAACATCTCCCGCAAGTTGTGCACAGACATCCCCGATAACACCACAAGTGCACGAGGATTGTCCTTACGAATGACATTCAACGCCCTCCCAAGCTTGAAATGCGTGTCAAAGTCGTCTTCATTCAGGGTGAGCGAAACCTGCACCACAGGCGTATTTTCGAGGTCAATTGTGTCGGAAGTTGCGGGGATTGAACCTTGGTTGGTGTAGTCACTGAAGGCAACCTTGAAAGGCACCCAAACACCGTGATCAATTCCTCTTTTGACGACATTTGACTTGAAACCGCCCTTTTCCAAGTATTCCTTAACCTTTCTGGCCACTTCGCGCGAGGTGAGCGAACGAAACTGCTCCGAATAGTAGTGTCTGGGAAAACCGCCGAAATCATAGATTAACTCGTTATGGACACCATTACTAATAGCGATGTTGGCTTCATTGGGTGCGTTGGATTGCCAGTGAGCACTTACAACAACAATGTACTCTGGTTTCCACTGGTTTTTGATATCTGTTCCCCATTTTTTCAAGAAGTCGTATACCTTGGGGACTCCGTTTTCCTCTCGATAGATGAAGTTGGGGCCGCCATGCGAGAAAAAGAGTGCCGGGAGTGGTTTCAGGGTGTGTTTGGACATGATATAGTAGTATGCAATTGGAAGAAGTAGGATCCACCAGATCATTAACTAGATTGGTGATTTTTTGGGGGTAGATGACTGTAGTTTTAGCACTGGTTGTAGGATATTATGTACTTATAATGTTTACTACTTGTAATGCTTAGTATTTGTAATGATTAGTACTTGTAATGCTTGGTACTGAAAATAGTACTATAATGCTTGGACTAATCTTTAGTAATAGTCCTGTAATGAGTATCCAGTGGTAGTAATTGCAGTACAATTTCAAAACCGAGCGGTTCTATGGCATTAGTAATGGCTCAAGCTGCAGAGATTGTGGCATTAGTAATTCCTCATATAGTTTTATAATTGTGGATTAGTAATTGCATGATATGATTGAGACATTTGATGCACGTGATAATATTCACATGATGTCTGGCACGCTTTGTACACACGACATTAAAATCACATGTTCGCAGCCTTACCATTTCATTGCTGGTTGATTTAACCTAAAAAGAGTTGCGATACGGAGTTTCCGGAAGGATGTGAGAATTTCACACTGTACATTAGATTGTTGTGTATGTGGATGTCGACATTATGGTTATTGCGTATTTTGATTATTGTGTGAGGATATCTGTATTCATGTCTGTAGATATCTATATTCATGTCTGTAGATATCTAGAATATTGGGTATGTGACATTCTACTTATCTGCAATCATTATATCACTGAATATTCCTAATTACATTGCTATTGTGCTAATTACAAAATTAATTTGCTGGTAAACTGAGTCAACCATCAATTTGCTTGCTGTTCTGAGCGCGGCATGAGCATTTCAGGTTCGTGCGGCTAACGAATTCGATGCCATCGTGATTGTCAGACCATATGCAGTTCCGCAATGCCCGAACGTCACGAGCGAAAGAACGAACGAACGAACGAACGAGCGAAGCGAGTGAAGTGAGTGAGTGAGTAACTGACTGAATGACTGGGTAACTGAGTGCGTAAGGACCAATTGACTAACTCACTAACTTTTTAAATGGATGACCATAATTGACTCACTCGAATATATTACTGGCGAATAAATTATTGGCAAGTATAGACTGATATAGTAAGAGTATATACTAGTACAAGTACAAGTATACACCAATATACTAATATAACTATACGCTAATATTCTAGTACAAGTATCTATTCATTAATACTCAAGTACAATAAATATGTTGTGATACTGTGTTGTAATTACAAGCATACAATAGTGAATTGCCCATATCAGTAGGTGTAGTTATGTGAGGAAGCTCTCAAAAATATCGTTTATGTGAGCTCGCTCACTCACTCACTCACTCACTTAACTCGCTTCTCTCGTGAAGTTCGTTCGTGTATTGCTATCGCCTATATGCACGCCTCAATTCGAATGTAATTGTTTTTAATTCATTGCTCAAACACAAACTACTCCCTCATCACCCAATCCACACAATGGTTGGGTTTTTCTCCTCAAGAACGGTACGAAGCTCAAACTCTTCCCAATTCATCAATACTAACATACAGCGCAAAGCCGACCAGTACCAAGGGTTTGCCAAATACAACGAATTGATACACCGGTACGATCGGAACTACGGAAACTCTGGTGGTTTGGCTGCCAATGGCCTCCCACAAGATGGCCTCAGACGGGCACAGTCGCTCACAAGTGGTGCAGGTCTGGCTGCACTGGCTGCATTGAGATTGCATCAACAGCAACCCCGTCAGCCGCAGCCCCAGCAAAAGAGACCCGCACGTACAATGTCCTTGCAAAGTGGACATTCAGGAATGAGACAGGTGGTGTACAATCCAAAGCCCTCATACACCACGGGAAACCCCAATCTCGCAAACCCCCGTTCAAATCCAAGAAGGTACAACTCGCTCACCAGTCAGAACTCAAAAGCCAACAGCCAGAGGTTCAGAGAGCAAGACCGCTCGAACTTCATCGCTGAGGACGATGCTTTTGATGAGTTTGAAGAGACTGTCATCACTACAACAACTACCAAGGTTGTTGATGCACATGGGAGAACTCTGTCGATCACAACCAAAACCATCAAGACGTTGCCCGATGGGTCCAATATCATTGAAACAACTACAAAAAACGTGTCGCGGAGCAACTCGAGAACAAACTCGCTCTCCACTGCTGGTAGGGCAAACTCCATCTCCTCGGCACACATCAACTTGGACAAGATAGAAGAAGATCTACACGACTTTGACTATAATTACGAGTTGGACGGGCCCATGAACTTGAACCACGGCAGTCCCACACTGGCTGCTGCGGCTGCAGCTGCTGTGTATCATCCTCCACGCACGCACAAGCGTCAGTCGTCAACGAGTACGCAAGCCTCAGATGAAAGAAAGGTCCATTCGATCCTTAAAAAGTCGGAAAAGCCTCTTTTGGAGCAGCTTGATCAGGAATTCACTGACCAGGAGAGTGATACCGTATCTAACAAGGTCCGTCTGACGACCAGATTGACTTCTCCAACAGAGGAGGACTTTGCAGATGCCGAGGAGGCTTTGGAGGAAGACGAGCAGGATAAACCTACTGTCCATCCTTATAAAGCTGAAGTCTATAAAGCCGAGGTTCACCCTTATAAATCTGAGGCTCACCCTGAACCCACCGAGGAACCTGCCCAGCTTAATCCTGCTCTCAGGTCGAATGCTACCCCCAAATCTCCCTTGAGGAATGAATTGCAGCCACCTCCAACCTTTACGAAATCCGAACCACACCCCAAATCACCCGTCCGTCGGAGCAGAAAGCGCAGCGATGGCTACCTGTCGGCCCAGTCACCCGAAAGCTCCATCAAGTTCGACGACCACGTTAAGACTATTCCCCCATCAACATACAACCTGCCTTCGCAGTCTGGCACCAAGAAGGCACCCGATGCCGCCGAGATGTATGCCGCTGCAATGGCTGCTGCTTACAAAAAAGTGTATGGTGTGGACAAGGCTGAAGAAGTCCCCGTTCCGGCGCCGAAAAAGAAGTTTTTGAAGAACCCCGAAGTCAAGCCAGTTGCGAATTTCGAGAAGGAAGGTGGAGTTGAGTCGAACTTCCGCTATGGACCGCACCACAAGGACTTTGCAATCCACTCGCTCCGTGGTGAAAAGACCGTGATGACCACTCACAAGGAGCGCTCAAAGCAGGAGAAGAAGGCCCAGAAAGAGTTTGAAAAACGCCAGAAAGAGGAGTTGAAAGCTCAACAAGAGGCGGATGAGAAACTTCAGAAGGATTTGGAGCTAGAGGCTGAGAGGGCTCAGAAGCAGGCAGATCTTGACAAGAAACAGAAGAAGAAGCGTACCTTTTCGATATTCAAGAAAAAGAAAGATGTCTCCGAGGAGTTCCCAGATCCAGCCCAAGCAGAAACTTCGTTCACAACCTTGAGGCCTGCATTGGGTGCATCATCTCAAAAGTCTCGCAATTCAGTGCACTCCGCTAATTTGCCCTCACTGTACCAACAGCCAGTCCCAACAAGTGCAAAAGCTGATGGGAGAGAGGTTTTGGCTAAAGAAGCGTCAGCCAATGAAGCGCCTGTTGATGGTAAGAAAGAGACATCGGCTGCCTATGCTGAAGCTGCGATTCCGCGCGTGAGTGAGGAGGTCAGCAGCATGTACTCTGAGCCAGACGTTGCGGACCTTGAACCCACGGTTCTGCGTGAGCCCGTCGGAGTAACTGGGGAGGCGGATGCATTGGGAAAGGCTGCCGAGCTGGACTCCTCCCGGATTAATGTTCCGTATCTCGAGCGTTCTGTGAGTCCAGACATGATTCCAGTAGAGCAGGGTCATGAGGTGGTGCCTCCAAGTGAGCATATTCACAATGAACGTGATGGTGTAATTGCGCCTGTTGAAGCCAAAACGCACGCTCCTCAAACTGCCAATACTCCACGCAACCAAGAGGCTATTTCTAATGGTTTGCCTAGTGAGCACCCTGAGGAGATATCAACTCCCACGTTAAGTACACGCCAGTCGGGTCGTGGAACCGCCTCGACCGAGCACACAGACTACAACATGCGGTCTGGGCAGTCTGGGAGCGAGTTCCAAAAAGAAGCGCTACCAACCGCTGGCGTTGATGCCAAAAGAAGTAATTCTAGAGTATCGACTGATAAGGCGACCAAGGCAAGCAGGTTCAAACAGAGGATGATGAAGTTGTTCATCAATAATTACGATATGAAGAGATGAGAAGTGTTTGATGGAATTAAGCCACTATAATAGCTGATTGAGCGATTGTCATAGCGGTTTGATTGAGCGATGGCTGATTATTTGATTATGTGATAATAGCTGATTGAGTGATTATTTCATGATAGCGAATTCATTAAGTGATTAATTTGATAATAGTGAAGTGATTAAGTGATCAATGTGATAATAACGAATTGCCTAATGTTGAAGGGAATTGATTGGGAAGCAGTTCTTGTCATAGCGAATTGATTGAGAAGCAGTTAATGTGATAGCAAATTGATTAATATATTCTGGGGTGTAGCTCTTGGATGAAGAATGCATGTTTTGCCTGAGAAAAGTTGTGAGCTGAAGTTAAAGTCAAGGGAAATCTTTGTTTCCGTGAACTGAATTGAATGCATCTTATTGAAAGTACTTTGAAATTGATTCCAAGACTACTTCATGTGGTTCTGAAGATGGAGCGTAATTTCCCTTGAGCAGCAATGTATAAGCCTCTGTGGTTGGTCACTTACGAGCGAAGCGAGTGAGTGAGTGAGTGAGTGAGTGAGTGAGTGAGTGAGTGAGTGAGTGAGTGAGTGAGTGAGTGAGTGAATGATCTCTGAGTGTGTGAGTTACTGAGTGAGTGAGTACTGAGTGTGTGAGTTACTGAGTTAGTGAATGATCTCTGAGTGTGTGAGTTACTGAGTGAGTGAGTACTGAGTGAGTTACTGAGTTAGTGAATGATCTCTGAGTGTGTGAGTTACTGAGTGAGTGAGTACTGAGTGAGTTACTGAGTTAGTGGGTGAATAAACATGGCCATTGCATTTGTGAAAACCTGATTTATGAACCGTAAAGTCAACATAAATCACATTCTTCAGTCTAAACTTTTAGTTATGAACAGATGCATTCTTTACACTCATATTTTCCATACTGTCAAATTACCTGGTTTCTTTGTTTCAACCATTTGTTTAAACTTCAGTCTGCACATTCCTATTTATATTTGTTACTTCGCATAATGAATGTAGCACTAACGAAAAAAACCGTGGAGTACAAACAAGTGCCCATTTGTCACTTGCAAATCAACAAACAGCTCATATATCATGTAATATATTGTTTATGTTCACGTAGCAACAAATACATGATCGATTTTCCAATATCAGCTTTTGCAACTTTTTTACAATATTGCCAAAATTTGCAGCAATTGGTATCATTAGGTCAGAATGTACAATATAGATCACACCATGGCCTCTAAAGTTAAACTGATTTAAAACTTCATTAGTAGGACCCACTATTCACTCTTTATACAGCTTCACTCACTTATACAGCTTTACTTACTTATACTATTTACTCACTTATACTATTTACTTACTTATACTATTTACTCACTTATACTATTTACTTACTTATACTATTTACTTACTTATACTAATCTACTTATACTTATACTAATTTACTTATCCTTATCCAATAACTTCTACCATACCCTACTTACCCAATCACTTCTACTTACCCAATCACTTCTACTTACCCAATCACTTCTCCACCCACTTACTCGACTACTTTCACTCAAGTGTCATTCACTTACACTAACCTTAGCCCACTTACACTAACCTTAGCCCACTCAAAATACTTAGCTCATACACTCTTCAGCAAAACCCAACCTACAATCTAGCTTGATTCGGAAGAGTCTCCCACACACATCTCAACACGTTTCTTCAAAGCCTTGCTTCTGCTCCTATCACGTCTCAAACGCATATGGTGTTCTTCCAAAGACCGCTTTCTAATCTTGGGTAGATTTTTCCCAAACAAGCGATAAGCTTCGTACTTAACATCACAAACCGGATCTGGATGACATTCTGCGAATGTCAAAATGGGAAGATATATTCCTTGTTGTGGGACACCTTGGGAAGGTCCACAAAAAAATTGATTCCCAGAGCACTCATATGGATATTTCTCAAAGTATTTAAAACCATACACTTTAGTGTCTTTTTTGAGACCCCCTGTCTTCCCGTTAAATTCCCCGGTTTTCTCTGTATTGAAAAAGCTTTCTTTTGAATAGGTCTTGGGTAATCCCCTCATGGACCCAGACAAGTAAGGGTACGGGCTGGTCGGCGTGAAAATATATGGGTTCCCACGTGAACTCTCCAAGTTTCGAGTCATCGGCGCTGTAAACTGAACTCCTTGGTAAGATCTGAGTGCTTTCTCATAGTTCCCGACCAATTCCCTGAGGTAGTGTTCGTGGATGAGATCTCTTGTTCGAGGAATCACACAATTTGCAGCCAATCCCAATTGGGACACGCCTAGAGTGTACAAATTTGCAGCCTCCGGATGACGACTGCAAAGTTTGCGAGTAATGCTTATTCGAGAAGAGTCGATACGCGAAGGTCCAAAACCGAGGAATCTAGAGGCAGCGTCCACTTTTAGCTTTTTGGTGGAGGAGCTTGAAGATTCTGGGTTGTCTTTGCAATTAAAAAGGCCGCCAAGACGGCGGAGCGATCGGTACATTCGAGACTTGGGCTTTTTTGACATGGAGAAGGATTGTATTACTAGTTTGAAAAGGATATTGAGTGCCGATTGTGTTAAAAAAGCGCGCGTTAATATATTGTTTTTAGCGATCTTGTACACAATTGCGTTAGTTTATACATCTGCATATAAACAAGATCTGTAAGGATGGAGATTTGCTTAAACCAAGTTAAAAGGGCTATGACTTGTATTGAGTGGAATTTACTATTGAAGGTTTGATTAAGTTTAATGAAGGTTTAATAAGGTATAGTTTGAATGGTAATGTGAAAGATGTGAATTTTAATGTGATGGTAATGTGGAAGCTGAATTGAAAGATTCACTTGGTTAGTATCTATATGCATACTCACTTCACTTACTTCGCTTGTGAGTGCGTATTCGCTCGTGAGTGCTTATTCTCTCGTGAAGTGCTTATTCGCATACCATACTACCTTTTTTTGCCCTCCTGTGCTCTCTATTTTTTTAAGCTACTGGAGCAGCGCTGCATATAAACTTTGATATTGAGTCACATCAAAGCCCTTTCGGGCTCATGACAAAGTCCAATGACTGAATGTCCAGATAAATAAATATGCCCTAAATAGCGCATTTAATATACAAGCAAGCTATTCTCAAAAAGGGGTATCAGTGAGTTTTCAAATTCGCTTATCAAATCCACCTTCGGTTTTTTCCATGGTAGACACTGCCTTCACCGAGCTATGTAATGCGTGCCGAAAAGGCGACATTGAAGTCGTGGAGCTCCTTCTATCCACGCCCAATATCGAGATCAACAAAGTGGACGAATGGGACTACCTGCCGTTGATCCTTCTGTCGTTGTGCGGACACTTGGAAATCGTGAAGTTGCTATTGCTGCGTGGAGCAGTGTGTGATAGAGATACCTTCGAGGGTGCACGGTGTATCTACGGAGCACTCAACGATACCATTCGCAAAGTTCTCGAAGATTTCGACGTTTCGAAAGCAGTGGACATGACACAGCCATTCGCAGCGCACATTTCGAAGATGCTCGGAATGAGAAAAGATGTGGTGTTTGAATTTGAAGAGAATAATGGTTTAGAGAAAGATCTCAGTAAGAAAGACCTCAATGAGAAAGATCACAGTCAGAAAGACCTTGGTCAGAAAAACACCTTGAAAGGAACTACTCGATCGTTTTATTTAAATCGCTTTCTTCTTGCAGCCAGATCACCGTATTTCAGGCAAAAGTTTGATAGCAAATGGAAGAACAAGAGCATTATACGCATGCCAAAAACATCAGATCCAGCAGTTTTCAAGCTGATTGTCGACTTTATTTACCTACGTACCGATTCAATTCCCATGGAGGACCAGCTCATACCGTACGCAAAGAAGTTGTGCTGGCCAGACTTAGCGGAATGTGTGACTGTTCTTCGCAACCAGCTGGTAAAGCAAGCTGCCAAGCTGCGCCGTGACTTCACAGTTCGGTTTGTAGAGCAGGCTCGTCAAGATTTGAAAGCACTTTTAGCGAGGTGCTTCGCCGATAATGTGACTGTCGAGGTTGATCAACTTGATGAGTTTGACCTACAACAATACCTTAGCCCTGAATCCAAGGCCAAGCTCGTGGATTCCGAGTGTATACCCGATGTTATTGTTGCAGTGGTTGATACAGAACTAGGTGCTGTGGTGTACTACTCTGTACATAAGTCGATACTCGTGCGGTCCGAATACTTTGACACGATGTTCAAGTCCGCGCTTTTTGAAGGCAACAAAAACACTGTGCCCATGCTCCCAGGCACAGACACCATTGACTGGGCGCTTTTCAGTGCTTCAAATGTTCCTGTGGTGCGACTCTGCAACAGCATCACCTCGGTAGAGGTTGCGAGGTTGGTTTTATCGTACTTGTACCATGACGATCTACAGTCCATACCTGTGGAGCACACAGTGGAGCTTTTGTTTGCAGCAGATGAGCTCTTTTTAGAGAAGCTCAAGAGTATGTGTGCGGTGAACATCTCCAGTAATTTTTCAAAGCTTGACTGGGCAGACTTCAGTCTGCTTGAGCAGAAAACAGGCTATGATGGGTTCGATCTCGTTCGTGCTGCTTGGCAGACACATTGCGATAAATTAGAGCAGCATGCGACCAAGATGATTGCGCACAATTTGCGCAGTATTTGTGAGTACGAAAGGGGGCGTCTTTTGCAGCTTGTTGGGGAGAGTGCAGCAAGAATCCAGGAGAGACAGGCCACCGATACAATTGAGTTGGTGGATGACATCAGGTACTTTTTAGCCAAGAAGCATGCGGTTCATGACGAGTGCGAGGACTTTGAGCCTATGGCATTGGATGGAAATATGGACTATGGTGATGTGCGTGTGAGAGAGCGTGCAATGATGAGGTACGAAATTGACATTGGGGTTATTGATAGTTTGTTGGAAGAGTTAGATTTGGATGCTTAGAATATAGAAATTAGATATTGTGGTAGGGAGATGGATTTGTAATATAGATATAAGCTGAACGAATGAACGAGCGAAGCGAGTGAGTGAGTGAATATGCAATATAGATAGTGAGTGAGTGAATTTGAGGAGGTTAAATGGTGAACCAGATGGTGAAAGTCTACAGAAACATAAACGATTTATGGATTGAAATTTTCAGGTAATCCACCCTTTAGCTTATGAAGTGCTTGTATATTTGGTGACGTTAGCTACTTGTATACTACATCGGCAGTTAATGTTTATGTTCCCATAGCTCGAGTGAGTCTCGTCTATTGATTAGGGTGATATGCACTTACCTTACAAAGCCTTGCTTTCTTAACTACTTAAGAAAATCAGAATATACCCCCCCTCATCTACTCTATTTTCGGTCAAACCTGGTCCCTTTGTGTGTGTCTTGTTGTTATGGCTGCAAAAGTATTTGCTCCTGTATATTGCACATCTCACAAAATAAAGACTGTACTCAAGGGTTAAGGATTTCGCGAACAGCTTCGAGATATGGCTCTGGGTATACGCGTTTTTTCTTTTTTGATACGATTACACTATCGTTGTGGAACATTCTCGTCTCATTATCCTGAGTAGCAGGTAATCAGAACTTTAAGGAGATGACATCTTGAAAGGGTCTTGGCTTAGGTGGGTGACAGTTGATTCAGCAACTGCGATTTTCTCAACATTCCCTAATAATGGAAAACGCTTTGCGAAAGCAGCATTCAACTGAGCCAGGTTCCTTCGATCTTGAACCTAATAACCCGGTTGGGGGTTGTTTCTTTCACTCTCAGTCTTTCTTGTCCTTCTTGAATGACTATTTCTTTTCTTGCACTCTGTAACCTTCTTCTTCTCAGGCTTGGTAGCCTGTATATATTTTTTGCTTCCTTTGTCGTATTGCCACTTCTTCTTAAAAACCAACGAGTTCTACGCTTGGGCTTTGCCCTCAATTTATGTGTCATTGGATTTCTTCTTAAACCCATTATCCGCAACCTCGATTTTCCTATCTTTCACCACAATTTCTACCTTTTCACTAGTCATCCCCTCAACTGCAATATCACCAAACTTCTCCTCGTCCTTCTCTTCAATTTCCTCAGATCTGGAATCCTACTTTTTACTACATCTTCTTCCCTGAACTTACCCCCACAGTCTATGTTCCAAGCCTTAGTGGTTGCTCAACCCGTTGGATTGGTTTGATGTAAAAAAAATACGAGTGCATATATTGCTTTTATGTAATTTGCAGCCAACTTGCCTAATCGGTATGTTATATGCAGGATATATCGTTCCTTGTAAGCCAAAAGTTTTGCAAAAGACTACGATACATGTAATTGGAATGGGTACCTTGGTGCTCTTTATAACCACTCTCTGTTAATTTCACTACATTGTGGGCATGTGTAGCACATTTAGTGTATTAGAGGTGCCAAAGGCAAAAACATGTATAAAGCTGACTATATCCTAATAGAGATTGGACAGTACAGCACAGTTTGTTTTCTAATTAAATGCTAGCCACGAAATAAGTTTGGTAAAGTTATGTGTTCCTAAAAGTCTTTAGAGTCGTAATGGTTTGATATCACATATGCAGTCTGTTTGACACAACGTGCGATACTCTTCTAACGTCACTTACGACACTTTTACAGTCTGTTCGAAACTACCGACAGGAAAAGCTTGTTAACCCCACACCCACTGATATACAGTTTATCCACTTCCATTGACATAGAGCGTATTCACCCACTCACTCACTTCACTCCTTCCTTCGTTTATTTGGGAGGGCTAGAAGTCATAATAGAAAAGCCTATCTTCTACTATCCATTGTTTCTTCAACTTCCTAGAACACTTGCAATGCTACTGAGTATTGTTAGTTTGAACATGTAAAAACCAAAAAGTTTAAATCACTGTCTCTGTACAAGGCTTTGTGGGGGAAGAAGGTGTGATATAGGGATAATAGGCTCTGCATTTCTTGGAAAAAAGGGCAAAGCCGTCTCCAGGCTTGTCAGAAGAGGATTTTAAAAAACAGTTGGTAACTAGCAGAAGCAGTACTAGGTATTTAGATAATCCAACTACCATAACTTTCTATAAACTACTATGATCTAACGATCGATTGAATTTAAGCGTGCCTGGTTAAAGTCAGTACAGCAGATAAAACCAGTACACAGATAAATTCATACAGATAGAACCGGATGAGCAATGTGTTAAAGACCGTACAACTGTACTAAGAGAGAAGTGGCCAAACAGACAAGACTAAAAACGATTTTTACATTCATTCCACGATAGAATAAACCGTCTTTAATTTATATTTGCAGCCATCGAGATGAAAAAAAAACGGTTGTTGAAACAATGGCCTTACAGTGATGTTACCTGAATCTTTGAATCTGTCAGTGATTGGCTCTATATTTTCAGAAATTTTCAGGTTATAGGGGAGTCATCTGTTTTGAGAACAGATTGCTCTCTGTAGACCTTCAACATACCCCCAAAATGTTACATTTAGTTTCCGTATTAATATTTCCATTTAGTGCATGTATTAGCTTGTATGTAAAGTATATACAGCTATTATTGTGGGCTAAGGCTGTGATAAGTGGGGTAAGCAGAATAACATTACGTGCTTTCAACGTCATCTAACCCTAAGACACAATATAAATGCACTCTCGTGTGATGCCCCATCGCGTCTGAGTTTTCACTTGAAGAAGTGAGCTTTTTACAAATCTAAGGGTTTACTCCAAGTACCACATATGACGTAGTATATACATAAATAGTAGTATTTCACATGCCTTTTCCTTTTCAACATATGGTAGTATACCATATGACATAATATATAGTGGTATTCTATATGTACCATATTGATAAACAAACGTTCACATATATATGTCATATCCTTGTGTACACCTATTTAGATGTACACACACACTGCATACACTTTTTGAAAACCTTAAGCTATGATTAGATTAGTTTTAAATTCCTGGGAAGGGACTACTTATCTACTCATTTACTTCATCAGGTCTATTCTCTAAGTTTCAGTGCCTTCCAAGTCACTCCAGCACTCCCAAATTTTTTTAAACCATCTTAAACCATCTTAAGACCATATGGGTACCATGATCATTATGACCAATTAACTCTACTCTCTACCAAGATTCGGATCATTCCTTTTGGATGGATTCTGTGGAGCCCATACGAGTATCTCCTCTGTCTTATTTTCCAGTGCTCACCTCGTACTTGCATGATTTGTGAGTGCAGAACTCCGGATGTTTCATTTATTCCTTCAGTTGTCTCTATATATAATGTTATTTTACTCCGTACTCACTTATTTCAAGCACTCATTTACTCTACACATTTACTCTTTACTCACTTGCTCATTTTCTCATTTACTCGTTAGCTCATTACTCGTTTCACTCACTCTTTTCACTGCACTCGTTCTGTTACCTCGCTTATTTACTCATTCACATTATCACTTCTCTTTGCACGCTTGTTCACTAATATCTCTGTGATGCTTTATCCACTCGCTTCCAGAAGGGATTGAACATTCATCTGTCCATTATCAACCAATCTCTTTACCATCGTTCGGATTGCCCGTTCGTTCAGTTATCTGTATATAATGTGCTCCTCGTGATCGTTCGCTCGTGATCGTACATAATAAAAATGGTTGCAAATCGCGATGAGCTAATTCTCAGGATGCAGGACCATTACATAGACGATTGAAAGATATCTCGAAGTGTGATCTAATCCTTGAGGGTAGTGAGGTGATCTAATACATCGGGACAGTGAGATCAGAGAAAAGAGCGGTAGGTATTGTCACTCTCAAGTTCAAGTACACACATCATTTGATATCTATTTCCGCTAACGTTCAAACTATATATACGAATATGCACTCGTTCAATATATATTTCAGTCTATATGTTTATAGTTTATATATTTCAGTCTGTGTTTCCAGTCTATATCTTTTCAGTCTATATCTTTTCAGTCTATGTTTTCAGTCTATATCTTTTCAGTTTATGTTTTCAGCCTATATCTTTTCTGTCTATATCTTTTCTATCTTTTATGTCTATATGTTTTCAGCCTATATATATGTTGGTTCACTCACTCACTCACTCACTTCACTCGCTTCGCTCGTGAAGTTCGTTTATTCGTTCGCTCGTCCAGTCATCTCTAATATTATGTAAAATCACTCACTCACTCACTCATTTCACTCGCTTCGCTCGTAAAATTCGTTCGTTCTCTCAGTTATTTTTTTTTACTCATCGCAATGTCCTCCCTCGAGCTCGAGGTCAAGTTGGCCAAGATCCGCGCCCAAATATCCTCCAAGCTCGACAACCAGAAGCACCTCGCGGTCATCCTATCAGCCGTTGAAGAAAACATATCCGAACAAAACAATGAACGCTCGCCAGTCGCGTACTTCGTCTCATTCCTTGCCCTTCTCGACCAGTCAGTCACCCAAGACTCCATCATCGACGCACCCTTGGCAACATCAACAGCCTACTTCCTCGACTTGGTCTTCCCCCACACCCCCCCGGCACTCCTCAGGTCCAAATTCGCTGACATCCTTGCCAAGTTGGCAACCCCTTTGACTTTGCCCCAGGCTGATGCACCCTTGGTAAGATCCACTGTGGGAGCATTGGAATCGCTCCTTCTCGCACAGGACTACGCTCTGTGGGCATCATCCGGAGCAGTCTCGCCAAAAAGAGCCTTGTTGGGTTTGTTGGAGTTGGCATTCGACCCCCGCCCCAAGGTTAGAAAAAGAGCCCAAGATGCCATCAACACCATCTTGAGTAACCCACCAACCTCACCATCACCCATCCACGTGGCTGCTACCCTCGCCGGTGAGGTTTCGCTCAAAAAACTTCGCCAGCTCCTCGATGACAGCCGTAAGACCCGCTCCAAAGACTCGTCCGCCCAGCTCATCCACTGCTTGCAGCTCATCACGCAGATCACATCGGCAAACAGCTGGCCCGCGGCTCATATCGAGCCCTTATGTGATGTGCTCCTCGAAATCTCCAAGACAAACGACCAGTTCCTCGTGCTGCTGGCATTCGCTGCCTTCGAAGGCTTGTTTGTGTCGATGCAAGATGTCATTTACGTGGAGCGTTTTGGTACCGTGTTGGACATCCTTTTCGACTTGAAACCAAGTGTCAATGATACTCACTTGGCTGCGCTGTGGTTGGCCGTGGTGGCCAAGGCCATGGAGCTGTACGCGCAGTTGGCACCCGAGGTGTGTGTGTCCAAGTTGCGCACCATTGTGCCGGTTGTTTCTGCGTTTTTGGCGTCGGACCTGCCTGATATCTACCTGAGCGCAGCACAGTGTCTCATTGCGGTGGTTTCACAGACAATTCCAGACTCCTTCCTCTTGCAACCCTCCGCACAGAATGGCATCACGGGCGAAATTTACGAGCTTGTGGACGAAACAGTCAGCTTCCTCGCGCTGCACATCGCAGATGTGCTCTTCAGCGTGCCCTACCAAAGCGCCATTAAGGAGATCCTCGAGTTTGTCGCAGCTGTGGTGCACAAGTTGCGCTCGCGCTGCAACCCAGACTTCCTCGCAGTGTTGGAAACAGTGGGTGAGTGGAGAACCAATGAAACTGACCTCTTCCCCAACAAGGAGGCCGAGGACGTGATTGCCGCGTGCATTTCTACCATGGGCCCAGCAGTGGTTTTGTCCACGTTGCCCTTGAATTTGGACGGTAAGGGCACAGGCCGTGCGTGGATGTTGCCACTTTTGCGTGATAATGTTCGCTTGGCTGAGTTGCAGTACTATAAGCAGCACATCATGCCGTTGGTGGACGTGTTCCAGCGCAAGATCCCGTTGAGCTCCGCTCTCCATGCCAAGATCTTCGAGACCATCGTGGACCAGATCTGGTCGTTGCTCCCGCACTTTTGCGACTTGCCACGCGACTTGGAGCAGGCATTTGACGACAGCTTTGCTGCCAGTCTCCTGGACATCATGTACTCTAAGGTGGAGTTGCGTGTGCCCATCTGCCATGCGTTGCGCCTCTTGGTAGAGCTGAATGTGGCATATTCTGATGGTGCGTTGGCCGATGATTTGCTCATCCAGGAAGAGTTTCCAATTGCACAGCTGCAAAAGAACATCCAGTACCTCGCATCCAAGGCCGTCAACTTGTTGAGCGTGTTGTTCAACGTGTACTCGTCCACCAACCAGGACTCGCGTGGATTTGTCTTGGAGACCATCGATGTGTACTTGCAGATTGTCGACAAGGCCGACTTGGAGACCACCTTCAACAAGGTGTGTGGGTTGTTGGACAGTGCTTTGAAGGAGGAGAAGGAAGAGAAGGAAACAAAACTGAAGGACTCAAAGGAAACCTCCCTCGCATCCACCATGATGGACCTTGTGGTGGCCATGGCCAAGTATGTGCCTCCCTCACTGCACAATGCACTCTTTGCCATCTTCGCTCAGACTGTTTCGCTCCCCAGCACGCTCCTCCAGAAGCGTTCCTACAGAATCCTCCTGCGTTTGGCTGAGAGTGATGCCGGAAAGGCCGCTGTCAACTCGTCTATTGCCGATATCGAGCGCGTATTGATCAACAGCGTAGAGGCCGTGCTTCCTTCGGCCAGAGCGTCACGTCTTGCGGCTGTGGATCTCATTCTTGGTCTCGACTGCAACCTTTACTTCATCCCTGCGCTTGTGCATGAGGTAATCATGTCCACCAAGGACTCCAACGAGCGCAGCAGATCGCTCTCGTACCAGATCCTCAACAAAATGGGTTACAAGATGATGGGTGGTGGTACTGTGGAGAACTGTAAGGTTCCTGGCTTTGAGCCCGATGCCCCCAGTTCCGAGGCTTCGTTGGCTGAGTTCTTCACCATGGTCATGGCAGGTTTGGCTGCGCAGGCCCCACACATGATCTCTGCCACCATCACTGCCATTTCGTGCTTGGTGTTTGAGTTCAAGGACAAGCTCCCCATAGATACGCTTGTGGAGATTCTGTCGACTGTGGAGTTGTTTCTCACTCACAACTCGCGCGAGATTGCCAAGAGTGCCATTGGTTTCGTCAAGGTCGAGGTCTTGTCGCTCCCTGAGGATATGGTTCGCGCCAACTTGGGTCCTTTGTTGACCAAGTTGATGCGTTGGTCGCACGAGCACAAGGGCCACTTCAAGCTGAAGGTCAAGCACATTGTGGAGCGTTTGATCCGTAAGTTTGGTGTTGAAGCTGTGGAGGAAGCCATGCCTGAGGACGACAAGAAGTTGGTTGCCAGCATCAAGAAGGCCCGTAACAGGGCAAAGAAGAACAAGGAAGAAGTCGACACCACCAAGAAGAAGTTTGTTTCTGCCTATGAGGAGGCGCTTTATGACTCTGACGTTTCTGACGACGAGCACAGCGATGATGACGAGCCCAAGGGCAAGAAGAAGCCTGCGCAGTTCATCTTGAACTCTGGTGATGACCCGCTTAACTTGTTGGACCGCAAGATGCTCTCGCACATTTCGCTGCTGAAGCCTAAGAAAACCTTGAAGGATGTCAAGAAGGATGTCAAGACGAGGGGTGGCAAGCTTGTGTTTGACGATTCTGACCCGTTGGCCTCGCAGGGCTCGGGAATTGATGCCTACTTGGATGCGGTGAAGCAAGCTCCAGTGCGTGGCCAGAGGAACAAGTTGAAGTGGTCCAAGAAGACTAATGATGATTGGTCGGATGATGAAGAGGAGGAGAAGGAGGTAAAGAAGGAGAGGAAGGATAAGATCAAGGGACGGGTGCAGAAGCCGAAGCAAAAGTTTAAGGCTAGAAAGAAGTTGTAAAGAGATAATTCGACATTATCACGAACTGAGGAAGTCAGTGAGTATGTGAGGTCAGTGGTATGTATGAAAGACGAGTGCTTTATATTAGGGAAACCACGAACTGGAAGTCAGTGAGTGCTACATATTAGAATGAACATTAGGAGAACCGAATTAAGGTATGAGTGAATGTAGGTGATTGTAAAAAGGAGAAGGCACTAATGAACTCAAAACCACTAATGGAGTCTGTTTCAGGCTCAAAGTGATTAACATTACCAATAGCACATACTGGCAAGCAGTAGAGTAGAAAGTGACACCGAGTCTAGTTATGAAAGAGTAAAGAGGAAAGATGAGAAGATCACTTTGAGATCACTTGAGAAGGATGCAAAATCTCTAATATCTATAGAGTGAGTTGAGATACGGCGCTAACAAACCATAAAAGAACAGATTGAGTTGAGACACGGTGCTAACAAACCATAAGAGAACAGTTTGATGACGAGATCGTGAGAGATACTAATTTCAAATCACGAACTGTACCTCAATAATTTTGTAGTCGTTCCTTGCTATCCATAAGCCCTCATATTTTTTCCACAGCTTGTAAGCAATCTCATCAACACTACACCAGCCAATGTCGACCACCATACAACAACCATTCAATCTCGACCACCATCCAATCTGTTAAATATCACCATCCAACCATCACACCTCTTTTTCCAATTAACCTATCTAATTCCATAGACCTACTATTTGTACCAATAGACCTGCCACAGCCATAATTCCCTTTGAAACTTATTGAAACTGAATTTAGTGCACTGTGACTGATATGGGGTAACTTCTAAAATACTCTTGGATGATTGCATTCTCCATCCGATCACTCTTGAAGCCAGTACATAAATTTGAAAAATCCATGGCGCTACACTTCGTAATTGTAGTATTCACTTGGTTTTCTTGAGAATTTCTATGTCCTTATACTTTAGCACCTATAAGTCAGCAAAAGAATGTTATATGTTATACTATTTCGTTTCTTATCTTTTTCATTGATACACTGAATAGGACTACGCTTTTTTCTTCTTTCTAATCCGACCCTTTCCGTCTATCCTTTGATTTCTTCGCTCATTTATTTCACACTTGCCATCTTCCTGGTTTTTGTCCCTGCTATTCTAAAACTACACTTTAACTTCTTTCTCTGTATTCTTTGTAGGCATACGATAGAACTAGCAAGTTAGCTTATTTAGCTCTTGAGGAGTGAACTAAACGAGCAAAGCAAGTGATGTGCGTGAGTGAGTGAGTAAGAAAATGAGTGAGTGAACTTTCATCATAGCAGAGGTCAACTGATCGTACAAACTTTAGTTATCTCTATATATTGTTCACTGGTTGCCTCTATATTGTTCAGTCTCTCACTCAGTACTATAATTATGTTACTCCCTCAGTTGTATCTATAATTATATTACTAATTTGTTAACTCAGTTATCTCTATAATTATGTTTGTTCACTCATTTCAAGAGGTATCTCTATATAATGTTTGTTCACTCATTTCCAAAGGTATCTCTATATAATGTTTGTTCACTCATTTCCAAAGGTATCTCTATATAATGTTTGTTCACTCACTCACTCGCTTTGCTCAATCACTCGTTCAGTTATCTCTATAATTAGTTACTAACTCACTCGCTTCGCTCGTGAAGTTCGCTCGTGAAGTTCGCTCGTGAATTTTTTCTCTTTTTTCATCATGAAGTCACCGTTGAAGATCAGATTGGCCCGTTTCGGCAGAAAACACTCCCCAGTGTACAACATCGTGGTCGCCAAGAAGCGCTCTGCTAGAGACCTGTTGCCCGTGGAAGTTTTGGGCACCTACAACCCTATCCCTGTCGCGTTGACCCCAGAGGAAAAGGCTGCTGGTGTGAAGAAGTTCAAGGACGTGCAGTTGGACTTTGACAGATCAAAGTACTGGATCGGTGTGGGCGCAGATGTGAGCGACCGTGTGTCTTGGTTGTTCAAGCGTGCCGGGTTGTTGCCAGAACAGTGGCCCAAGCCTCTGAAATTGTCACAGCAGGTCGAAAAGCAGGTCGTGATTCCACAGAAGATCATTGAAGAAGAGCCAAGAGAGTTGTACAGAATGAGATAAAGAAACTCTGAATGTGAGGTCAGATAGTGAAGATTAAAGGGAAGAAGATGAGTGATAAATGATGTTAGATGTTAAGATTTACAGGTGAACGCTTCATTGAAGGAAGATATCGAGTTGAGATAGGTGAGTTGCTTGAGACGTCAAGTTGAATTAGGGGAAATGCTTGAAGATGCCAAGTGAATTTAAGCGAATCTCTGATTGATTATAACCGACTTGAAGATGTCTGGGTATATTGATTAGTTTGCAATTTTATTGCAGAGGTCAAAAAGCTCTATGTGCCTGTCAAAACTCGTATTCCTCTGCAGAGGTCATGTATATATGGGAATTACGCCGTTTATTTGGAATGTAGATACAAGTTTGCCTGAAAGGTGCTACTCCGGTTTCTCTACTGGAACTACAGCTATGTTCATGTATCTCATAATTCTATTGACTCGTTATAATAGCTACCACTTTAGCGTTCATTAGCTCACCCTCACACCTCTAGCACTGTTAACTCATTTTCCTCACACCTCTAGCACTCTGTTAACTCTTTTTTTTCCACCTCCAACACTCATGTTAACTCACCTCCCTCTCTAGGTCCCCTTCTTCTTACCGCAGGAAACCTTCCGGAGAACCCTCTTCATCAAACTCTTCTTCTTTTCCTCCAACTCTATCATCCTGCCTATATCCATAATCTCTTCTACGTAGTTTCCGTACCCATCGTTAGCCACTTTGGCCCTGAGCATCGCAACTTCTTCCGGGAACAAACGCTGGAACTCAACACGCAGAAGACTATCGCAGACCTTTTTGTGGAGAAACTTTAAATCCTCCGCCACAGTATCCAATTTTAACAAGTACTGCACTGCAACCACAAACAACGTGTAGTTGTTGAAAATGTTGTAATTGTCCAAATGCTCCAACACTTTTCGCACCGGAAAGAGGCCAAATACTAACAATATGAACTGCACAGATTTGCACTCCTTTGTGGTCCAGCGCCAAAGCCGGTTCCTGACCAAATTGAACTCGTACCTGGTCATAAACATCACGATCGAAATCAATGTGAATACAAAGGGCTCATCGGCAGTTTTGCAATGGACTTCAACAAAGTTGCGAAACACAGCCTCTAGCCTCTTCTTTGTGAAGAAAAAAGCGTAGCACCATGCAACCTCACTGTTCCCATCGATGAGTTTGTGCAAGTGTACCGTGATGTGGGCGGCTTCTTTTACCGTGTCGTGAAACGAGTTGTTGACGTAGAGAGAGTCGTGAATGATGACATCTAGACGTGCAAGGAGAAGAGATATTTGCTTTTCTGGAATGTCGGGATAATTAGAGGGTACACTATACATTGTGTTCTCGCCGGTATTGTAGCTTGAGTGGGACATTCTAATTGAGTTTTCAGAGCGGCTGCAAAAATTCGAGCCTGCAAACTTTGTTGCAACCAAAAGATTACGTAATCTGGGTTTCGAAAAGAGGCCCTGGAAGGATAGAGCTCCCAGTGGTACCAAGAAGGTTCACAAGCATGGAGAGGCTGCTTATACGAATGGATGTACCCAAGCACCAAGTTTTCGAAGTTCATAGTTAATATTGGTGTTATTCAGGCTCACTTAGATTTGTGGATGTTTTTGTAGGAAGGGTTGTGATAGAAAAATCTCACCAGATGTGTACTAATGCTTAAAATAACTCTCGAAGAAGTATTATTAGTTATTATAAACACGGATGGGTGTAAACGGATCATCCATATATATAATTAGATGAATGTTAATGGATGTGTCCATAAAGACACTTAGACGAGTCTGGAGTTTACGTTTCAGAAGAAATATACCAACTTCACTATATTGGCTATTTTTTAGCAATTTTTAGTAATTTCTTGTTAAAAGTAATAAACACAGTGAAATCTCTTCCCTTCCAAGGATTTCACTTTAGTCAAGCTATACGCACGCTCATTCCAACCTCTAAATCCCTCTCATCTCTACACTTTCCAACTCTATCTTCCTTGAAAGATCTACATCCAAAAAGCTAATCTTTATAAACTAGTAACTCTACTCGCTTAGTCGAACAAGCCCATACCCATGTCGTCGTCAGACTCCTCATCCTCCTCTGGAGCAGCCTCCTCGGCAGCAGCAGAGCCGGAAGAAGCAGCAGCAGCAGCTGGAGCAGCAGCAGCGTAAGCCTCTGGGTTGGCCAATCTGTCCTTAACAGCCTCAGAACCCTCGAAGGTGTAGTCAGTGGCAATAGACAAAGCCAAGACGTTCTTGTAGTGGTTCACAACGGAGTGACCAACGGATGGCAAGGTTGGGTAACCAACAGCCAAAGAGACGGAGGCGATAACGTTAATGGCAGAAACGAAGTGGCCAACCAACTCGTCGTCAGTGATGTCCAAGATGGAGGATGGGAAGACCTGACCGTTGTCGTAGACCTGAGCAATGGTCAAACCGTAGGTGAAAGGAGAAATGTTCAACATGTTCAACAAGGTGGCCTCAGATGGACCGACCTTACCGTTCTCCTCAACAACCTTGACGTCAGAGACAATCTCAATGGTACCTCTGGCAATCTTGGTTGGGACACCCAAAGCCTGGAAGAAAGAAGTCTTACCTGGCTCCATACCAGTGTTACCAGCTGGAATCCAGACATCAGCTGGGGCAATAGCACCAGCCTTAGCAGGAGCAGCAACAACGTTGGAGGTGATAACATCTCTGATCTCCTTCAAGTCACCGTTGGTGAAGATGAAACCGACGTTACCTCTGATGAAAGGCAACAACTTCTCATACTCTGGGAGGTCAGCGAGGAAACCTCTGACGGCTCTTCTAACCATGGTGTTCTTACCCATGAGGACAACACCGGTACCTCTCAAGGACTTTCTAACCTCGTGCATCTGCTGCGAAGAGACGTTGTCGACTCCGACGACGAAGATCGACTTGTACTCCTCGAGGAGCTCACGGAGCTTAGCGAAGTATTCAATTTTCTTTTGACGAGCGCCACCCATATCGACTTAGTTATTCGTTAGGTTATTTAATGGACCCAGAGATAAAGAGTAAGAAGTTGGTAAAGTTTTTTTCATTTGGGGCCCAGGGTGCCCCAGGCAGTGAAAAATTGAGCTGATTTTTTTTAAACAATAAATCACGTGTACAGGGTTTGGGCCCTCGATATGAAATAAAGAAGCACGTGACAAGAACAAACTTCACGAGCGAAGCGAGTAAACATATGGATAGCTGAGTCATGGATATCTGAGAGTGAGTAAACTTTTAGATATCTGAGTGATTAACTTGACTGTATATACAGAGTCTCTGAGATTGAATAAGTATTACAGATAGAGGCAACGGTAAGATTTATTTCCCAAAGATAGCTTAGAGATTACCATCATACGATCTTCATTATTAGTTAAGCATCTACTTAAACGAACGAAGTCGAGTTTCAATTACTTTCATCATATACTTAACAGGATGACAGCTGACCTGACTAGGGTTGACCGAGTGCATTTGATTAAAATTTTAAATGAAGAGACTGAAGAACGATATTGGCTGCAAAAACTATTTCTGCGATATATTTCGCAAAAACATGCTTCTATTACGTGAACATCTTTACCAGGGCAGTGTTGGGTGTGTATTGGAAATGCTTAATAAATTCCGCATTTTGTTTCTGACCATTTGATCCTTCAATCGCCCTTGTTTGCAGTATATCCCAACCCAAGGTGCTATGTTTGTTCACTCGTTCAGTTGTGCCTATGTAACATTATTTTACTCACTCACTTCACTCGTTTTGCTCGTTCAGTTCGTATTCATTCAGTTATGTCTATGAAACATGTTCTTACTCACTACTTTACCTTCGCTCGTTCAGTTCGTATAAGTCAGTCATGTCCATTTATTCACTCACTCACCTCACTCGCTTGGCTCATACAATCCGTTAACTAAAATCAAGTGCCTTGATGAAACAACTATACATTATTCCCCTCTTCTACCCATAACCAGCAGTCTCATATCCACTGCTAATGAAAGCATTATGCACATACTCCTTCCAAATCTTGTCCAACTTCTTATCCTTCCTCTTCTTCTCCTTCTTCACCAGCTTACCCAACCGTCTTCCATACGTAAGCCATTCCTTCACAGTCAAGTCCTTCAATCCATACAACTTGTCATCAGTGGCATACTGTATCTCATACCCAAAATCCTTTTCACCTGCGTTGACTCCCTTCAAATCGACATAGTACTGTACATACCTCTCAGGAGTAAACACCTGTGGCACATACGCAGGCCCTAACTTCAAGTTCTTGGGCATCTTGGGCGGAATGGTCTTGTCCTTACGCAAGGTAGAAAACTCCTCGCCCTCCTCCTCAGCATAAACAGTGTCCATCATGTCACTAAGTCCCGCAAAAAACAGATCCCATGGCGCAAATTTGTACTTATCATGGAGCGCGGCTTGCTCTTTCAATCCCGTAATGTTGTACTCCCAAACCCGAATCCCCGGGTTGAACGTTGGAACCACACTTGCACTCACGTGCGCTATTGCATATCTCTCACCATGTTCTCCCGATTTGCGTTCGCCCTTGATAGCTGCATATACCGTCTCGCGTAACGTGTCCATGTACAGCACCTTGTTATAAGGCGTTCCACCAGCAATGCGCACCTCATCATCACCAAAAGCAAACATGGCCTCATCTTCCGAGTCAACGTCCTCAATTTCACCGAAAACCGATGCAGCAGCTCCGTAAGACTCCTTGATGCTCTTATACGCGGCCTTGCTGTCCAAGGGAATAAAGTGGTCTATGTTCATGTGCCCATAAATACCACCGACAATAACATCACGGTACTCATAGGTCCACACAATGTACTTTCTCAAGCACGAGATATCGTAGTTCTTACCGTTTGGTGGAACATGACCAGAAAGCCACACTTTCATGTTTCTAGCACGCATTTCCTTGAGCACGTAACCAAGCCATTCGAAAAGCTGATAACCAGGCTGTTTCTTGGAATCACAGTTGTCTACAAGTGGATTCAGATCAAACAAGTACAACGTGTTGAGCGACAATACCGCCAAGTGGTTGGGGATCACCTCCTGGAAAAAGTATGCACCTTTGTTGAAGACATGTAACTGTGCTTGCGGCACGAAGTTTCTCCATATTTTGTACAACTCGCGTGTTTGGAGTGTAGGACCGGGCAGGAACAAGTTGTGCGGGTAAACATCGTTGTTTCCGAGAGAAGGGATCAAGTCCACATCCATGTTACGCATGTTGGAATCGTTGGTACTCTTGAAAGTGTCATATAACAAGTCACTGATTTCCTGGTTAAGATCAAAAATCACTTGTTCTGTACGAGGAAACCTACGGTCGTTGTCATGTCTCACGTTATCTCCCGTCCACACAATGAAATCGATCTTGTCACGCAAATTGTCCTTTATCCACTTTACTGTATCCTTGACGAGGATCATGGGAGAGTCACATCCCAAAATAGCATCACCGTACTTGCTTGCTCCTTTTTCTGATATCTTTCCTGAGTGGCACTGTTCCTCGACATTTGAGCCCTCTTTGTAGTATGGGTCTGGGTGGAAATCTGTCACATGGAGAAAGCGGCCATGAATCACCTGTTCGTGTACAGCACCGTCGATTTTGGTGGTGATTCTAACGGGGGTTTTGTGGGTGAGGCCCAATTTCTTGAGCTCATCCTTCTGTGATGTAGTGAGGGAAACGTCGGTAGTTTGAACTAAAGTAGTAGTTGAAAAGTTGATTCCGCCTTTTATCCATAGTGATGTACTGCAGAGAACAATCACTAGCACAGCTAGAACGCCCAGCAGGAGAATACCGGGTTTGCTCATCTGGCTGGGTATTTTGATGCTTTTTCGCGATAGGCACGTGGTTCGAAAATAACCTAATTGGTGGGTAACGAAATAGGAAGGATTTGAGATGAGTGGAGGTGCGAACTTCGCGAGCGAAGCGAGTGAAGTGAGTGAGTAAGTGGGTGAATAGTATTGAGTGAATAGAAGTATAATTGATAGACTAGTAGAAGGGAGAGTAGATTGATAGTAAAAAGATATTATATTAAAATTGGTCCTGGTAAAATTGATATAGTAAACTTGATCATGGTAAAATTGATAAGCGTTATCATATAGTAGAATATCACTGTAGTAATGTCATAGTGTTGCAAATGTAGCTAACCAGTAGGGATGGTTTGTTTGGTTCCTTTCAGATAATGGCCAATGGAATACCAACAAGCTTTCTCAGGAGAAGAATGTGTTGCTTTTGTATAGCCAGTTGACGAGTGTCTGGTTTTATGCTAAATTCGTGTTTTCTCGCTTTGTTCTTGCTTTGTTTCTTGCTTCCGCAGTTTCAACATCTTTAAAAGTGCATATTCAGGGAATGTTTAACCGATGACTACATTATCAGCTTCATTGATTATGGTATTTCTAAGTTAAACAGATTACAGTTGATGAACTATATCTCTTTTTGTAATCCATTTTTTACACTTTTTCCCCAGTTTTTTGCAGCAATTCCACACAATAAAAACCCCGACTACAGTTTAATGGCACAAGGGAAGTCACTACATTATGCATTTCTTTATTCACCAAAACACTATATGTCATGGTGTGCCATTCATTATCAGTCGATTGTTTGGAAACAATAGGAGCACGTGTACGAGTAAATGTTCTTTGTTCACTCTACTAGTTAGTGTTATAATGCATTTGAGCCCAGAAATAGTCAGTCGATTTAGTTTTCCTAGCGAAGCTTAATCACCTTTTAAGTCAGGCTTTTATTCCTTACACAAGCTTTTATTCCTTACACAAGCCTAAGCAACTTCGCGTATTTATTCAGACCTCATCAATAGTTCGCTTAATTAGCTCCTCCTATAATATTCACTTCACTAGCTTTGCCCGTGAAATTCAATCAAGTTTAAACAGGCGTAGTCAAGCTGGCTTTATTGAAGGGATTTAGTCAAGCTTTTTGTGATATTCTAATGCTTGCTATTCAAGCAGTCTAGTCTTGCTTGTATAATCGCGTCTAACTATTGTAATCCCATCTAGTGGTCATTATAGTCACGCTTCTAGCACACTTCTAGCACACTTCTAACACACTTCTAACACCTCCTTTCACTGTCACTGTATTCAGAATGTAAAACGCGACACCCTTCTATTATCACCCCCTCCTTTCTATACTCGCGTATCGCCACAATTGCATATATCACGCGCATATCGTGTTTGCATATCGTGTTCCTTCGCTGGACTGACAATGCTGGCTTTTGTGCCGCGATCCTCGGACGTGATGCAATAATTTAGGCACCAGGACGCCTTTGTGCAGCGTTTTCAAGGCAACGGATGTCAATAAAACCCAAAGAGGAAATACCTCGGTTGAAGTCCCAATTTGCTACTCCAAATGGTGAAACTGGCTCCGTTGTGATATGAAAGATACAAGCTGCGTGAAGCTCAGCCAATAGCCCCTCCTACGAAAATACATGCAACATACTAAGGCCAAGCTAATTACCGAAAAAGGAAAGAATTTTTTCCACTAAATATCGATGCGGACGCGAAAACGCGAAATATTTCAACCTCCTTGTCAAATTTTCACAAAACGTAAACAAAGAACGTGAAAACATCAACACAGGAAATCAATTTTCCAAATGCAGTGCACTAATTGCAATCGAAGACACGATTGCAGGATTAATAGCCTGTGTTAATGAACAGGTGCTGCGAAGAATCGCCGTTTTGGACTAATATGCTTGCTTTGTGGATCAAATCATCCATCCCGCGACATTTAGTGCGCTTTTGATTACAAAGCCGTATATTTGGGCGCGACCTCATGTCAACACTACAATAAATTTTGTTTGTCGCTGCATTTATATGAGGTACATGATCCAAGACTGGAAATTAACATTTGCAATTATAAATACCTTGCATATCCCAGAACGCAAAAAGCAAATCATCAAACAATCTTTAAACAAGTCACTCATTATGTTTGTCCAAACGCCCAAGAGACCCATTCTCCCATCAACACCTTCGCACACGAGGCCCAGCCTCCCCCCATTATCATCCTTACTTAACTCACTGTTTAAGTTGCCGTCGATTCTGGATGTTTACAGAGGACCATACCCTACTCCAACTGCTAGTGGAGCACAGACCCCTTCGGAAATTAAAGAACACAGCACTCCAACCATCGAAGCAAAGAAGAGAAAGTCAGAGGACAAGGCATATGCATTCATCCTGCACTCTCCTGCTACATTCCCATCCCAGGAGCCTCTGATTGATAACGCACCATTAGCTCGTCGCAAACGTAGAAGAACATCGCCCAATGAGTTATCGATTTTGAACTCCGAGTTTGAGATTGGTTCCACTCCCAACAAGTCTCGTAGATTGGAGATTGCACAGAAGGTTAACATGACAGAAAAGGCAATCCAGATCTGGTTCCAGAACAAGAGACAAAGTTTGCGTAAACAAAGCGCACAGGAGAAGGAGGTCACAGAGTTGTTGCCTGTTCCACCTCAGATTCACATAGTACCGCCACCGATGGTGCCCGTGATCGGTACGCTGCTGTTACCACCAACCCCACTTGGAATTGCTTCTTCCACCCCTATGAAGCCAAGCATGATCAAATCACACTCTTATGACGGACCCACACCAACCAAATCTCCCAACACACTGATTCAGGATCCAGATTCGCTGGTCGATGACTCCATTTTGGTTCTCAATGAGACGAGGAAAAAGCAGCCCACATTCCTCAACTCCAATACCACTTCCACAATGACTTTCAAGTTGATGCCAAACAACTCTTCCAAGGTGAAAGAGAAGTTGGCCGCGATAAATGATAAGGAAAACCTGCCGGCTGTGACGAAAACCGAAAGCAAACTAGCATCTGGCGAACGTCAACCTTTGGGAAAACTCAACACCAACAAGCCAAAGGAGGGAATTGTTGTACAGAATTTGTTGAGTTTGAGAAGCGGGTCTTGGTCATAATTTATAGAGTAATTAACGAAGTAACGAAGGAATGTAGACAAGAACTGAACGAGCGAAGTGGGTGAGTGAGTGAACTAACATAGTATGGAGATATCTGAACGAGTGAGTGAATAAGTGAGTGAGTGAGTGAACTAACATAGTACGGAGATATCTGAACGAATGAGCGAATTTTCATTATATAGAGATAGGTGAAGGAACGAGCGGTACATCTGAATAGCCACCCCTATATATACGTAAGTAGTTATACTCATTAAACGCAAAACACTCTGGGAATACTCAATAAACGCAAAGCGCTCTTCGGGAATACTCAAGTTATATTCAACTAACGCAAAACATACTTTGGTAATAGTTGTATTCAACATATGTACACAATTGAGATTCAAATCTTAATGTACACTAAGTGTTACTCAAGCACCATTGAGATTCAACTGTTAATGTACAAGTATTAGTACTCAAGTACAATTGAATACAACCTGTTAATGTACAAGTATTAGTACTCAAACCATTGAATACAACTTGTTGATATACAAGTATCAAATCTACCCTTAATATCCGTGAATGTCACTAAAGTACTAATACATAAGTCCACCCCTTAGTCAATTGTGTGTGTATACGCCAACACTACGTTTAGTAATATAAAACATAGTGTTCTTTTTGTAATGACACTGGTGATACTACATAACCAACTACTGCAAAATTTCATTTACTGCACCCTTTCTCCACTTGGCTGATGCATTAGCTCGCCTCTTCTGAAAGCTAAGGAGAAGTTTTGACAATGATTGTAAAAAAATGAGGGCATGATAAAATGTAAGTTCACTCACTCGCGAACTTCACGATAGTTCGTACAAGAATCACGGAATCGTGGTTCAATTGTGTTGGCACACAATTGAGCGGTACATGCAATTGAGTATTGGACACTAAAGGTTACTAGCTGCTTATATGCTTCTTCATATCCGCGCTACCAGTACTCATCAGGGGTATTTCTGAAAGTAGCACTCCAGTTTATCTCTCCATTTTGTTCACTCACTCACTCACTCACAACCCACTATTCACTCACATATTCTTTGTTCACCCACTCACTCGCTCGTTAAGTGAGTATCCTTTCGAAAGTGTTTATGATAGCCGAACAGCATCATGATCCATGATTTAGTTTTTACTCTTAATGCTTCAACAAACGGTTATCTGTTTCCAGAACATGATTAGATGATCATACAGATACAACGCATCTAATTCCAAGTCAGTCTACTTCTACAACTTAGTACAACTATGATATATTAAATTACATGAGCATGAACACTAAATGCACGCACCAGCAAATAATTCAATAAAATTAACGACCACGAGAGGTGGTCTTGGTGTGCTGACCTCTAACCTTGAGACCCCAGAAGTGTCTGATACCACGGTGAGATCTGATCTTCTTCAATCTCTCCAAGTCGTCTCTCAACTTGGACTCCAAGTTGTTAGCCAAGACGTGGTAGTCCTTACCATCGACCTGGTCCTTCTGTCTGTTCAAGAACCAAGCTGGGATCTTGTAGTTGGTTGGGTTCTGCATGATGGTGACAATTCTCTCCAATTCTTCCTGGGTCAACTCACCGGCACGCTTCTGCAAGTCAACGTCAGCCTTCTTGCAGACCAAGTTGGAGTATCTGCGACCGACACCTCTGATCTTGGTCAAAGCGTACATGATCTTGATTCTGCCATCGATGTTGGTGTTCAACAAACGCAAAATGTGCTGGAATGAACCTTCTTCAGAAACGACTAACGACATCTTGACTTGTTCCTATAGTACTATCACAAATAAAAATTCAAAAGGTCTTTAGAAAAATGAACAGTATTGAAATTTTTTCCGCACAGACTGCAAGCAAAATTTTCTGGGTGTGCACATGAGAATATGAAAGCCCTAAAATACGGCACGTGAATTAGGGCTACATTCCGAAAAAGGAAGGTGTAGAGCTGCAGCCGAATTGCAGCCAATGGTCTATGAAAGATTCAAGATCAGAGAGCTTTCGGGTTGTAAGAGTGTTTAATCGAGAGACCACACTTTGTCAAATGTCAGTTTAGTGGAGGCTACTCTTGGACTCTAAGTGTGTCGAGACTGCAATAGTTATCCTTGGCATTGCCGGGTTACTTTAGGATGATCTGGTGACTCTAAGTTGATGAGGTTTAATGCTTTCTGATTACTATGATCTTTGGTCCTTTCCAATTACCGTGATATGGTTTCTAAGACCATATCGTTCTTTCGGATTACCATAATAAAACCTGATCTAGTTGTGGTACGGGTGTTTTTAAAACCTGATCTAGTTCTTATTTGCGATCTAATGAGACCTTTCTATTTGAACATCAGTTTACATCCTTATCCCTCCTATCATTCTACCCTCTACAAACTTCTTATAATCTCATTACTATTTACAATTAAATGCTATGCTTCCCGATGAACCACTGCAATGCAGGCAACTCGATGAATACTCTATTGGCCTTCAAAATGTCTCTAACCTCCACGGCCTCCTTGATCAACACATCGGCACGCTTACCCGCCCATTCTGTAGAGTTGAGCAAGTTGTCCCTCTGAACATCTGTTATGAACAACAAGTTCAATTTTTGTAAGTCGTGCTGCTTCACGAACTGCTTGGAGGCAGCCTGGAAAGGGTACTCAAAGTCGACTATCAGGTCTCCACCGATTATAGACAATCTTCCGTTTCTGTAGTGCTCAGCAAATGCATTCTGGAATGCCTTTGAGTAGATCTTGTTTGGCAATTCAGTCGACCAATCGTGACCCGCTTTGATTCCGTGTGCTTTAAGACCATTGTCTTTAATTGGAGAGTTGGCATCACCAGTTCTGGCGCGACCACTACCCTTTTGTGGGAATAACTTTCTGTTGGAGAACGGCTTGTCGCCCTTTGTAGGCACATTACCGGAACCAACTCTGGCTCTGTCAGCTTCGTAGACAACTGCGCTCCACAAGAAGTCTCTTCTCAATGGGCCATCGAAGAAGTCTGCAGGAAGCGGAAGGAAGGATTTGGGTTCCAAAGAAGGGAATGTGCGGACAGACGCCAACGTGTACTTGGGTGGCTGGGCCACCCTGAATACGTCGGTGGCCATGCGACGGATAGACTGTTTGAGCATGGTTGTGCGTGAAATTTTTATTGGTTTTGACACGAACGAGAAATAGTCTCACAAGGACTGGAGTGGATAACTGCGGAGATAGTAGGAGAGGAAGTGATAAGTTTTACGAGCGAACGAGTGAAGAGTTAGTGAGCGAGTGAGTGAGTGAACAAAGATTATGGGTATCTGAACGAACGAGTGAACAAACATATAGAGGACTTGAACGAGTAAGTGAGTGAGCATATATAGACATGACTAAAATAAAAGCATGTTTTAAGTAGAAGGAGTGCGAAAGAGAAGATCGAGCTATTTGGATTCATGGTATAGAACTTGGTGCATGAGAAGTAGGGTTTATTATTTCTACAGTTTTAGTGTTCACAATGTGAGGTAGAGTGAGCAATTGAATATCTCTGGGTGATTTGAAGAATATTGTTGAGTGGTTCTGGGGTCGTCTTAAAAGACTCCTTGAGTAGTTAGAGGAGGAAAAGTCCCTTTTTCTTGAAACAAAATTCTGGACACACTATGTTATTGTATGTGTAAATTATCGTGTGTTGTTGATTCTGGTGATATACAGAGTACGGTTTCCTTCTTTCTATTTCTTCATATATTGTGGCCGGTGTGCATAAGCTTTTCTTCGCTGATGACAGTCAGTTTAGTTAACCCATTGAGTTATAAATAGAAGAAGGTTGGGGTTTTTGGAAACCAACATAGTACACTATGTTTTGCAGAAACAGATTTGAGGTCAATGGCTGCAAAAAACCACTTCGAAAAGAATGTATACCAAGTGGAAACAAGAACGCACCCGTGCTCAAAGTACAAAAAGCTCTAGTATGAGAATGTATTTGGGGAGGAAATATTCAATACAGAAAGAATCGAAAAGTTGGAAGCTGTACACACCGTCCGAGAATGTACCTCACTGGCTTTGTTGTGAAGAGTTAAAAAGACTGTGCAGGCTTGTATAACCCGGGTTACTGTGAACGGGCGATAACCCGTTTTTGATAGGGAATGGTACACGGAGAGATTCAGATAAGGCAACTTCTTTGAGTCGTTTTTTGCAAAGTATTGTTTCTAGTTTGTTCAAGTGTTTGACCTGACTTAAACTAGTACCTAGTTTTAATTGACAATTGAGCTACTATTAATTAATTGAGGCATTCTTGAAGACACACCTCTGCTAATAGAGATATACCTATACACTGGAAGGGGACCCTTTCGCTCGCTTGAAACAGTCCAATCAATTTGGTGGAAAAGTTGAAGTATTTCGGATAACATCGATATGCAGGGTCTAGATAATTTCAAAATCATACTAAACCAATATTGTAAGGTACTGGAAGTACAAGGACTGCATACAAGTCTATTCTACACCCTCTACTAACAGTCGCTGGCTCAATGGCCCTATAAGGCCAGGCATGACCTGTGAGGGGTCCCTAGACCCCTCATAGCCCACGTGTCTGTCCAGCTATAAATATGCCTTAGATATCCCATCTAAATGAACAAGTAACATACAAGCTATTCTCTGACCTAAAAGGTAGAATCCCTGACAAATATTACAAATACAAACCCTCCATCTACTAACCTGAAATATAAATGTATTCTTACTTAGACTCGCGTGGTTGCTCGTGTGCCTCATCATCACTTCCAATCACAAAATCGTCAAAACCTTCCGCGCCTTCGGTGGCCTCCATCTCTATATCCTCATATCCTGAAGGTGCTGGTGCATAGCGACCCCTATTGTCGACCCCTTTCAACTTGTCAAGGGTCTTCGATAAAAAACCTTGTTTCTTTTGTCTTTGAAACTCGGGGTCTTCATCCTGGAAGCGCCTCAACTGGTCCGCCCACTGCACGTTCTTCTTCTTGCCGGTACTCGGACTCGACTTAATGATGGACGGTGTGCGGGCAGTGAAAGCATGGTAGACCAAGTAAATGCCACAGATACCAACAACTAGCGCCACAAGAAGTATCAACCTGTCGATTTTCGAAGGTGGCGGGTGGTCGTGGTCATTCTCAGGTTTCTCTGGTACCTTCGGTCTTTCAGGATCTGAAACCTGTTCTTCATTTTCTGCTTCTGGTTTCTCCTGCTCTGGCTTTTCCTGCTCTGGTACTTCCTGCTCTGGCTTTTCCTGCTCTGGCTTTTCTTCTGGCTTTTCCTGCTCTGGCTTTTCTTGTTCTTTTCCCTGCTCTCTCTCGTACCTTTCACCTATGGGGTAAGTGATTACCACGGGCTTCTCATCTTCTCTTTTGTCATAGTTGCCCACCATCAAGTCAATCAAAGCTCTCAGAACATCCGGCTTGTCATAAGGAACCATGTGGCTTGTATCAAACACGTTAATGAAGGTGAGGTTGCGCTCAGACTTGATATATCCCGCATCTTCATTGTTGTGTTTCCAGTTTGCAACCTTCAAATCCTCCGAGAACCCCCTCTGTCCATTCCAGGTCAATTTCTTGATGAAATTTTCCGTTCCAAGGTAGTTGCAAATGATGTCTCTGTTTCCATTAAACAAAAATATAGGCATTTCTTCCAACAACTCCGGCAACAAGTGTATGGAGGGAACAGAGTTCAAAGCAGTGAGATGCGAGTGGACCTTACCCGCACACTCACGCCACTTCTTTTGAGTCTTCAAGTTGAGTCCTCCCATGACGCTCTCTTCGCGCAAAAACGGCGTGACATATTGTAATTCACTAGGCCAGTTCATACCACACGACGGGTACGTGTCTTCTAAAGTATAATCGTACATGTTGATGCACAGTCTACTAGAACCGTCGTTTTGTGAAGACGTGGCCTCCAAAATCATACTCAATATCAGTTCACAAACCGAGGTGTTAATCTCAATGCTGTGTGGCGCATCATCGGTGATAGCATCAATCTGATTGACAATCTTTTGGCATTGCTCGTGTTGGCGCAAAATCGACGACCACTTCGGGTTACTGGATTCAAGCAATCCCGCCTGGACAACGAATGGAACATACGATAGACTCTGCTCATTGGGAGAGATCCACCCATTTCCGATGATAAGGCCCTTCAAATCAATCTTGGTATCATGCTTCTTGTTATATGCCACTATCGCTCTCGCAATGTAGGGAATGTATTGCCCCGCGAAACTTTCCCCACCAATGTAGATCTCATTCAGACGGTCCTCGGGAAACAAGTCAAAGTACTTTTCGAGGAATACTACGAAAGAAAACGCAACATCATCCAACTCAACAGCGTATTCTTCACCGTAGCTGAAACCCGTGCCTTGGGGTTGGTCTACGAATACAAGGTCCATGAGCTTATGCCATGATCCGTTGTTGTAGACAACTTCCTTATCACTGTTGATCCGAAATGGGCCTAATTCCAACAACGCTCCATCCATCAGAGAGCATCCCGGTCCTCCGTTTAGCCAAAACATTGTTCTCTTCGAGTTTTCCGGGAGCCTCTTGAGGTTGTCCGCATATTTCCAGAAGAAGTAGTTGGTATTGTTCTCGGGAAAGAGTTCAAGTTGACCGGAAAACATGAGCGGAATGTCATCTATCTCAATGTTTTCGTGCATCCCAGGAAGAGATGTCACCAAGAAGTCTTCGCGTGAGCCTCCTTTCTTCGGAGGCAAAGCGTAAGCGAGCGCTGTGAACGCCACGAGTGCTAAGTTATGGAGTAACATCAATACACGTTGCGCTTCAGGTCGTTGGGTCTCGTGCTGCTAAGAAGTCTTGTCCGTGCAGTCCGCTGATAATTCTTAGTCTCCCGTGTAGACTCGTATGTCTACGTGATTGTTGCTAGTAAAAGAGGCGTCGTGTGTTACGTAAGCGGAAACTTGTAAAAGTTTTGTTCGGTTTTTATACTGGATATTCCGGCTAAAATGCAAATGTGAACTGAACGAGCGAGTGAAGTGAGTAGTGAGTGAGAGATATAGAAAAGTAAGTGATATGAGAGTGAGTCAAGTGAGTGATTGCGTATTCTCGGCAAAAACAGGTGAAATTGTAAGTACACTTTAGGCTCAACGGTTTCGTTTAAAGATACTCCCTGATTGTGTTCCTTTCAACAATACCCCTGTTAATAAGCTTAATTTTTGAATATGCTGAGTGTGCATGTTAATTATCAACTCTTCATATCGAATTTTAACAATCTCGTCTGATTACCTTAGTTTAATCACCAACGTACTTCTTCATCCTACATCAATTCATTTTACATAGAAAAAATGCGAAACAAACGCAAAACCTAGATAGTATTTGTAAAATCAATAAAACGAAGTATTCGTATGTACCACTATAAACGTAGCACAAAGAGTCGACATGCCAGATGATAAACTCTACTTCCCACATGTTCTAGCGTCTCGATCAATACCCGATCAAGACTTGACTCCATTTAATTCAAAGGCTCGACGTGCCAGATGTTCTCAGCGTACTCGTCAATACATCTGTCACTGCTGAAGAAGCCCATATTGGCAACACTCGAAACAGACTTCTTGACCCATCTTTGCAAGTGGTCTTTATCCAGGGCATCACCACCATGGTGTCCATACACCTTCTCCAACTTGACGTGTGCCTTCAAGAACAATTCAAAGTCGTCGCTAACCAAGTAGTGGTCACCGTGGTGACGGATGCTGTCAACGAGCGCGCGGTACTCATCAGGATTGCCAAAAAGACCGCTGTCAATAGCATTAAACACCTTTTCCAAAGACTCAGGGATGTGGACACCCTCATAGTAATGCTTGTGTCTCAACTCATCGACGGACTCAGCCAAGTTACCAAACAAGAAGATGTTGTCCTCGCCAATCTCACGTGTGATCTCGACGTTCGCACCGTCAACAGTACCGATGATCAAACCTCCATTCAAAGCAAACTTCATGTTGGATGTACCACTGGCTTCAGTACCCGCAGTCGAGATGTGGTTTGACAAGTCCGAGCCTGGAGTGATAATTTCAGCCTTCGATACATTGTAGTCAGGGATGAAAACCACCTTGAGCAAGTCGCCAATCTCGGGATCGTTGTTCACGACATCACCAACCTTGTTGATCAAGTGAATGATGGTCTTGGCCATGTAGTAACCTGGAGCAGCCTTACCACCAAAAATCGACGCCTTTGGAATGAAGTGGTGCAATTTGATCTCGTCAAGTGAAACACCCTCCAGGATGAGTTCCTTGATGCGGAGGTAACGGTAGATGACGGCAAAAATGTTGAGCTGCTGTCTCTTGTACTCGTGGATTCTCTTTACCTGCACATCAAAAAGCACGTTGGGGTCGAGCTCCACTCCAGTCTCCAGCTTGACCAACTCAGCAAGGCGGCGCTTGTTGTCAAACTTGATGTTGTCCCATTGGGTCAAAAACTCCTCGTCATCGATAAACTTCTCCAACTTCTTCAATTGGCCCAAGTTGGTGAGGTAGTTGTAGTTCGGGTCCTCCAACTTTTCACTGATCAATTTGGCCAACTTAGGGTTGGCCTGGCGCAACCATCTACGTGGCGTGATACCGTTGGTGACGTTGGTGAACTTGCTCTCACCAAAGACCTTGACAAAGTCCTTAAAGATGGTTGTCTTGATCAACTCAGAGTGGAGCTCAGCCACACCATTGACCTTGTGAGAGCCAATGATCGCAAGGTACGCCATACGCACAGACTTGGGGCTGTTCTCCTCAATAACGGAAACACGGCTCAAAAGGTCGCGGTCATCTGGGAAGCGCTTCTCAACATCCTTCAAAAAGAAGAAGTTGATATCGTAGATGATTTCCATGTGACGGGGCAACATGTTGCTGACAAGGTCAACGGGCCACTTTTCGAGAGCCTCTGTCATCACTGTGTGGTTTGTGTAAGCAAAGACCTTGGTCACAATCAGCCAGGCGTAGTCCCACTCCAAACCCTCGAGATCAACAAGGATTCTCTGGAGCTCAACAATGGCCAACGTGGGGTGGGTGTCGTTCAACTGGATTGCAGTCTTGTCGGCAAATTTCTCCCACTGCAGCTTGTGCAGCTTCTTGAAACGACGCACGATATCGTGAAGCGACGCGGCAACCCAGAAATACTGTTGCTTCAAGCGAAGTGCCTTTCCGCTGTCAAAGTTGTCATTTGGGTACAAGACCGCAGTGATGGATTCTGCAGACTGCTGTGACGCCACAGACTGCGCATAGTTACCGGCATTGAACTTGCTGAAGTCAAACTCATGGGTGGGCTTTGCATTCCAGAGACGCAAGTTGTTGGTGTTCTCGGTGTTGTAGCCAGGAATTGGGAAGTCTGCTGCAACAGCCAACACACGCTCTCCACCAGCCCACACCTTGCGAGGCTTACCGGTGCTTTGGTCATATTCTTCGTACACGTAGCCGTGGAAGTCGACCGGAATCTGGATTTCCTGACGGTCAATTTCCCACGGGTTTGCATACTTGAGCCAGTAGTCGGGAGCCTCCACCTGGTAACCATCAATGATTTTTTGCTGGAAAATACCGTACTGGTAGTTGAGACCGTAGCCCCAACCAGAGTAGTTCTTCAGTGAGAGCGAGTCCACGAAACATGCCGCAAGACGGCCCAAACCACCGTTTCCGAGAGCTGCATCTGGCTCCTGGTCCAACACATCCTCCAAATTGAATCCAAGTTCCGAGAGGGACGAACGGACAGTGTTACGAGCCTTCAAATTAATCACGGCGTTGTCCATAGCTCTGCCCATAAGAAACTCTAAGGAGAGGTAGTAAACACGCTTACCATCGTGGATAGTCTGGCGTTGCTGGGTGTTTGCCCAGTCCACAAGAAGAGCATCACGGACAGTGTTCAGCGCAGCCTGGTAGGCACCGAGATTATCACAATTGTACATATTACGTGCAATGGTGGTCTCAACATGGCGCACAAAGTTCCGCTCAAAGGTCTCGCTGTCTTGGACCGAAGTTTTGTTGGAGGAGCCGTCCAAGGTCTTGAGTTGGGAGAACTTCTTCCAAATCTTTTTGGCGGACTCCGGAATCGAAGCATCAAAGGCAACAATTTGGTTTGGAGTGAAACCAGTGTTGGTGCGCTTGAGCTTTGGCAGAGGCATTTCTGACGGAGTAACGTAATCACCCATGATGAATTGATTGGTTGAGTAGACAATGAACTGGTTGATTAATCAATTGACTTGACTAATTGAGGGTAAATAACTGGTGGCAATTGTACTTGAAAGTGGCAATTGAGTGTAAGTAACAATTGAGTGCTAGGTTGAAGCTTGAGGATTTTGGATACTCGGGGCAATCTCAAATATAAACAGACACCTATAAAACTCAGTACTATTCAATTGAATTAATGCTGCGAATTGGCGCTTCTTAAATTGTTGCAAAGTGAGCTGTTTAAATACCACAAAATGTTGGGTACAAATAGTACAGGTGTAGACAAAATCAGGCAATGAAGTTGCAAAAGGCTACGTTACGGAACAATTCGAAACACATATCTGGCAATCTCTAGGCTAGCTTCCGATCGTACCTTGGCCCAATAAAGGTGCACGGAGTCCTCGTGGCCTGACGCCAACTCCGAGCCGATTTATGGTGTGGCAGCAAACCAAATATTTCTTAAGGGGTTTTGTGGTTTTCGGCGTCCGTATCGGTATCACCTGAGAGCGGAAGTGGCGGAGAATTAATAAGGTATATAGGCTGAGATGAAACAATTCCGATGAAGAAGGGGTGATTAAGTAATGGGAAATCAATTGACTAGTAGGCTTCGGAGTACAGCAAACCGGAAGCAATTACCGGAAATAAAGGCAAAAGAGAGTGCTACTTGCCCGGATTTGGACACAATAGCAAGTAGCACAAACCTTATCGGATTCTAAAAGGTGGGGCGATATGGGAAAGAACTTCGGGGAAACACAGATTAATTCACGTAAACATTCCCTTTACTTCCGACCCCTCAATAAACAGACACAAAGAATGTGGAAAACAATGTTCTGGGCAATTACTTTTTTGGGATGGAACGCGTCTAGCTACGTGAATTTGAGGAATACGTGGAGTCTCACCCAACATGTTTATACCGTCAGTGTTGATTTTCCCGATGGGCTTTCGTCTACAACATATCCAATTCATCATCGGATTATCCATTATTATTTAACCCTTATTTCAGTTTTATCTATTACCCTTCATTATCTATTTTCTATTATTTATTATCTAATCTCTTTATCCTCATCTTTACACTAATCGATTATTCCCATCTGAACTTATCCATTATCCTCATCTGAACTTATCCATTATCCTCATATGAACTTATCCATTATCCTCGCCCCTTTGAACCTATTATCTTCTATAACCATTATCATCCCTCAATTAATCATCTCCATTCAGCATTACACTCTCATCATTATTTTTCATTCTCCATTCCCTTTCCCTTAAATACCCCTTAATCATCCCTCTTTTTTCACACCTGTATTGTCTCATTTCGTTTTTCTATTTGTAATTTTCTCTACTCAGCTCTTCTAGCGTTGTGGAAACGATGCCACACCATACATCCCAAGTCCATCTCACGTGCATCCCACATCCATCATCCATCTCTCACACCAGGTGAATAAAAGTCACCCAGTGGCAATCATTGTGTTGAGGCTAATTCTTTCAGTGGCAATTTATCATTGTGGTGAAGTTAGTTTCATTGGTAATCAATTGTCATCCCAAAATGAACTCGTTCAATGGCCCCATCAGTTCACTCACCTTAATACCCCAAACCACCTTCTGCATTGCTACTTGTGCTACAGAGAGCTCTATACATGTTCATGATCTCTCCACACAAACATTGTCGAAGTTCCAGCGCAATTGGCGCAGCGTGTACCCAATCGACTGTCTCGCAGTGGCTCAGGACTCAGACTTCTTCGTTGCAGGATCCAAAGACAGCTTATGCTATTTCGATATGATGACAAGAAAGGAAACTTTTCACCACAGAACTAACGACCAAACATTAGGCGTTACTATACTCAACAATCTGCTCTCCGCTGCCGTGGGCACAGGCCATCGCTTAAGGATCTTCGACTTGCGTCACAGGGACCAGAGAAAACCCGTCTTTACGCTAAATTTGGGTATGGATAACTTGAACTGTGTACAAGAGCACAACAATTTGATTCTTGCGGGAAGCAGCGATGGTTCGGTGTACTCAGTGGATTTGCGGAACGACATGGTGGTGAGCGAAAAACTCACTACAGCAGCAGTGAACTCTGTTCATACAGTGGACGATATGACAGTGGTGAGTGCAAGTGACGGAGTAGTCAGTACATACGAGAGACAAACATGCGCTGACTTGAAATGCACTGATAGTCCGAATGTTTTTGTCGTAGGTGACCAGGCTGCTATTTCGAACGAGTCTGCGGAGCCCTTTGTGCTTTTTCCAAAATCCTCAGCAAATACAGACAATTCAGGTAGCTACAAGCTCAATGCGGTGCTCATGGGGCCCCATTATGTTGCCAATGGTACTGACTGTGGAGTGGTGGAGATAAGGACGGCGAAAAACATGAACTTGTTTAAAACTTTACTGGCAGGTACAGGCGTGACGTCGTGTGTGGTATACGATGAGCCAGCTAACAGAGTCCTTTGTGGGACCAGTGACGGGTCTATAAAAATGTGGGAGGGGGTTGTGTAATTGGTGGAGAGAATGTCTATAAACCCACAACTACAAGCGAAATTGAGTAATCCAGAGAATGTCATGGATCATAAAGGATGGATCATAGAATAATGTTATTGACAATAGCAAGGTAGGGTACTACTTGCAGACCATGGGATAATGTATAATAGGAAGTACTTAATATTTAATAGACTATCAACAATGATGATAACTCAAAGTAGACATGAGATCACAGAAATGTTGAATAGTTTACAAGCTCTAACTCAGTTGTAAAATTCTCGTATAAAATTGGTATATTTCGTAGCTTTCGCCTCACAACAGGCTCACATGAAGTCTGGAACGGTCTTATCAAGTCACTTCTGCTGAGAGATTCCTCAAAAATGATTTTACCAGTGTGTGTACTAGCCAATCAAAAAGGGATCTTGCCAGAAGAGGGAAACGCACTGGAGTAAATATAATCATTGTAAAACTGAGTATCCACTAGAATGAAGTTGAAACGCTATAAAATGTGGTGGTAGTAAAATAGACAGCAAGACTATATTGCAGAGAGTTTGGATTACTTGCCACATTGAGTGTTCTATTACTATACGGGTTTAGAATAAATCATAACCAGAAGATTCGATTCAAACTCCATAACCAGAAGATTCGATTCAAACTCTCGACCCCAAGAACTTTATCGATAATGTCTTAAAACTGTGCATCACATATTGGCAACAATTATATCAACGTAGATACACAACTCTTCGATTACCTCGTCTCTTGGTGTCCTTTTCGTATTGAATCAATGGTGAAATAAGTTCCTTCCTTCCACATCCGTGTTTTCAAGGCAATAGATGTTGAGCTTCCATTCATCGAGTTCAACTCTTTCAGCGAAAAAAGCCTGATAGTTGAGCTTGATCCGTCTATCCGGCAAACTTCGCCAAAATCATGGACTGCTAATGTAACTACCATCCGAGCTATTCTTAAGTTCATCACTGTTGACACCTTCAATTCGCTACCGTCTCACTTTTTATAATATTTCCTTCAACGAGTAACCCCAACGCAGCTAACGAAATACTTGTCTGCTCGATATCGAAGAACGTGGGTGTTCCTGTCTCAGACACATGAACGACTAGTTTTGTGTCGGGTCTATATTCAAAATTATTGACAAAACAATGTTTATACTCGGGAACGGTTGTGGGCAACTCTATATAAAGATCGTCGTTTGATCTTACCCCAAACAAGTGGATCTTCGAGTAATTCTGGGTGAAAATGTACACCCTCCCGTTATTGATTTTGAATAGATCAAGCCCTTTATCGCCAAGACAGATGTCTCCTCTCAAGTGACCCACTAATGTTTGGCGCAAATAGACATCTTTCATAACTCTTGTTTCATTGCCAAATTTGAATTGTAAGTCACCAACAGTTGTACTAATAGTCTCGCACCCAGATGGCTCAATTATCTTCATGAGAGGCGCATCTCTTCTGATATTACTATAAACAACAGTAGCATCGATGTCAGGATTTACTCCTGTATTGAAAATGAAGAAAGTGTCTTCATTTCCCATGTCTTGCAAATCATTAACAGGTAGTTTGCTAACCACGTTTGACTTTTTGGTAGTGGATTTGCTATCTATCTGATTCATCTTGGGTATTGTTCTTATAACTGTTGAATTTTAATAACACGAACAATTGTCAGGGATTCTAACCTTTAGATCAGAGAATAGCTTGTGTGTTAATAATTTCTTCAGCTAGGATATCCAAGGCATATTTATACAGACATGTGGGCTAGGGGGGTGTCATGCCAAGCCTTATAGGGCCATTGAGCCAGCGACTGTTAGTAGGGGGTGTAGCATATGCTTATATGTAGTTCTTATACTTCCAGTACCTTACAATAACCGCTTGATTTTTAGGTAGTAGATTGGCTACTTAATTCATATTTGGTAGCGTTCTTATAATCCCTTTTGGTAGCAGATTGGCTACCTGATTCATCTTGGTATCTTTCTTATGATTGTTCAGTTTAACCGATTGAATACCTGATCCATCTTGGCATCTTTCTTCTTCATGGAATCCTCATCATTATGGTTTAATAACTCATTATGGTTTAATAACTACGAAGGATTCGTAGGCATTCAATTTCCATATTTGACGTCGAGATTGTTATCTTTCCAGAATCTACCTTTTCCTTTAAATCTGTCATCATCTATATGGACATGGCTGATTTTCTGAAGTGTGTTCACGAGGTGAAGGTTGTCGATTTCCTCTGGATAAAGATTCTCAACAACCATTCTGTATGTTTTGGCTAATTCAGTATACACGTCTTTAAGATTACGTGCTTCGCAGTGTAATACCGTATACATGGTGAGCGGCGTAAAGAATTCCATAGCGAAGAGGTCTCCGTTATAGGTGATGTCGCCTAGCTCCCGAAGAAAGTCACCTGGTGATTTCTTGCCATTTGGCAAAAATTCATTGTAACATGAACAAAGTTGTTCCATGGCTTCAATATCTATTTCAGCCTGAGACGCAATTAGTTCCCTGTAGATTAGAAGCATAGCATCGTATTCGTTTAGAAATTGTGGTGCTAGTTTGGCAAATTTGATTCTATGTTCGAACCGACTCATGACATAAAGATTTTCATTGTGATCGTAGTAACGGACTCCGTTTCTCAGATCATTAAATTCAACATCAGACGGGTCATTGTTGCCATCGAGCAAAAATTTTAGACCTGGGAACTCGCGAAACAACTTTTCAATGCATTGTCTCCACTTCAACGCAATTTTGAAGTCAACTGTATAGTCACTAAATTTTGGGAGATCATCAGTAACTTTGATGATGAATTTCTCAATTTTTCTCAATTCCGGGACTTGGCTAACACCGTTTTCCATTTGAACCTCGTAGTAGGTGAAGAGATGTGATGTAAAACTTGATTATTTAGAGAGGATTTTAGGGCATATTTATATCTAGACGTTTGGATAAAGGCCGGTTGTAAATGTAGCGCCTAGAATATTATTCTATGCAGTACTAGTATTTACAGTACCTTATCTTAGAATTTGGCCTAAATTTTAAGCGGTAATAGTCAAATGCTTAATTGGTATAGTAATAGCTTGTTAAGCGGTTACTGATCTTACATAATATAATAGCTCTGTAAAGAAGACGTTCTCGGAGGATGTCTCTTAGTGGTGATCGGATTTTCGGCTTCATTCTATAAACTTGGGAATACTGCCCTTTTGTAAGTTCCGCTGTCCGGTTATTTGCACCGCGCGACCATACATGGCATAACATCCTCCTCGTATCTTCGATAATTACCCGGACAAACCGTGGAACTCACCTTCTTGCCACTATTGTTCGTCATTGAACGTCAATCAGTTACTTAGAGCTAACTGGTTAAGGATGTACTCACATCCAACTGAATATAAGGATCCTTGTAAGGATCCCTCCATTCCCTCTTATTATCTTTTCTTTCCTTACCTGGTAATTTCCTCTTTTGTAATCAATAAACTGCTATCACATAATGGATTATATAATCCATATAATCCATTAAATTCCAACACCTTACAAGCAGGTATATTTTACTTTCTAAAAGTCTAAGTAAATCAGTCAGCCTGTGGTACTATCCACCTTTACTTCTTAAATATTTAAGTAAATCTGTCAGCCTGAGGTACTATCCACCTTACTTTTCATAGTTGGGCATATGTATGCATAAGATACAGAATTCGAACAGTGAAGTAATTACATAAGCTGGAATGTACTCTCCTCTGAGGAGAGAATGTTTGAGCCTAGTCAGCCAACTCCTGATCAACTTGAATCTATGCAAAACAGAAAAGTGTAAATAGACCCTAGCTAGCTAACATTAGAAGGATAACCGATAGTGCATCCTCAGATAGTGAAGAACATGTGATTAACGAGAGATCATCCTTCAAATAGTGAAGAACATAGGAAACTCCTTATATATCAGATCTATTAAGTGGGCATCTTGACAGAAGCTATTAACGCTACCGGTTGAACTACCAAACAATTCGACTACCTACAGTCATACTATCTTGAAAGTAAAGCATTTTTTCAGGCCGGTATTTTTTGCAGCCGACCTACAAATAACCAATGAGCACTTTGGGGCTAATATAACGGTAGGTGTTTTGTAGGATGTTAAGGGTTTTGTAAGATCTTTGGAGAAAGTTGTATTTGCTGTACCTTAGGAACTATACACTAATAGGTTAGTGTATTAGGTAACATTAAGCACTATAGTGCTACTTTACCACAGTTTACTGTGTTAAATTGTGTATACGAAGTGAGTACACAGTACATTCTAACTGCGAGCCTCAATCAAATATATAAGGTAAGTTCACTTAATCAGTCAGTAACTTACTCAGTCAGTCAGTCAGTCACGTCAGTCACATCACTCGCTTCGCTCGTGATGTTCGTTCGCTCGCTCGTGATGTTCGTTCGCTCGCTCGTGATGTTCGTTCGCTCGCTCGTGGTGTTCGTTCGCTCGCTCGTGATGTTCGTTCGCTCGCTCGTGATGTTCGTTCGCTCGCTCGTGATGTTCGTTTGCTCGCTCGCTATCAAAAAATCCCATCACTCCGTCCGAAAATCAACTTTTCACTTATTCATTAAGCATCTCCACATTTACATGCCCTCACAAGCCACCACTTTTGACCCTGAACCCACTACAACAGTCCTTGCAAAGGTGAAAGGGTACCCTCCCTGGCCTGCTATGGTGCTTGAAGAGTCCATTTTACCCCCACACATCCTCAACAAAAGGCCAAAGTCCAAGAGTAAGAAGCCAAATACAAAAGTCATCCCAGTGCGTTTCTTCAGCGACGACACTTATATATGGATCAACTCCAGCGATGTAAAGCCCTTAGAAAAGGAGACCATCGATGCGTATTTTGAAAGTACCAGTAACAAACGACGGAAGGATAACATGTTGGAAAGGGCATATGAGTTGGCTCGTGAGCCTCCGCCAATGGAAGTGTTTGTAAAGTGGGGCTCAAACCCACCCAGTGCAGAAGAGATAGCTGCTGCGGAAGAGCTTGAGAGAGCCGAGGCAGAAGAGTACGATGAGGACGAAGAAGAAGAGGATGAAGACGACGAAAATCTGGATATGGAGCAACCTGTGAAAAAGAAGCCTAGGGTTACGGTTAAATTGGAGGGATACGACTCTGATTGGGGTGATGAACTCAACGAGTACAATTATGAGCTGGGTGACTACATTTTCGATACTAAAGAAGAGCAGGATTCTGTATTTAGCCACACACTGGCTGCGGAGGTTCTTGAACGTCATGCACGGTACCTGGATGAAGTCAAGGATTTAAGTGATGCGATAATTCCGCTTTTGATGGACGAATCTCCTGAGATGAATGCGAAGAGTGTGGTGCTGTTGGTGAAGAATGTCAAGAAGATATTGCATGATGCCCCGAAGAGTGTGATTTACCGTTCACCGTTATTGCGAGCGATGATTGTGAGTGCCAGGCGGCCTGTGGAGGAACTGAAAATGGAAGTCAAGCAAGCTGTAGGGGAAGTTTTGAGGGAGATTGGGGTGGAGGTAGTCCCGAACACGAAGGAAGAGATGGAAGAGAACAAGCAGAAGGAAGGGGATGAGAATGAAGAGAACAAGCAGAAGGAAGGGGATGAGAATGAAGAGAACGAGAAGAATGAGAAGGAAGAGAACGAGAAGAATGAGAAGGAAGAAGAAATTAAAGAGAATAGTGAGAATAATGAGGATAGTAAGATCAAAGAGGAAAAAGAGGAGCATGAGAATATTCACAATGAAAAGAAAGAAAACGGTAATGTGGTGATTCAAAATGGGAGTCTGGAAAAGCATGATGGAGAAGAAATCAAGACTGAAGATCACAAAATCAATGAGGGCGATGAGGCATGAGAAAATGGTAAATCAATTGTAAACTAGATGAATGGTTGATGACTGATGATTATAGTGTGTACAGATGTAATAGAAAATTTACAATTGTACGTTAATTTGAGATTAGGGTCCCCGATCGGCTGTTTAACGAATGAACGAGTGATTGAGTGATTGAGTGATTGAGTGATTGAGTGATTGAGTGATTGAGTGATTGAGTGATTGAGTGATTGAGTGATTGAGTGATTGAGTGCTTGGGTGAATGCTTGAATGAGGCAATTTTGGCGGCTACCATGTAGTAAACCCTCTACTAGTCCTATATTAATGATGATGGCACACAGTGCTCTATAGACACTTTTTAAAACCCGCCAATCATTCCAAAAAACCCTACTTTTAAACATACTAACCAGTCCTATATAAATTCCAACATACTCTTAGCCTCCATTCATCATGGTATTTGACGTTGGATAATACAAAACGTGACAATCAATCCTCGGCAGTGTTTTCAGTTTTCTTTAATGTATATCTATTCATCCAATTAAAATCTAAGTATATTCACCAATCCAAGTATCTCAATCAATGTTCATTCCTCCAATTATCTCAATAATGTTAATTCACTAATTGAATTATCTCTATTACTGTATCCCATCCGGTTATCTCTATTGACTATATTCACCCTTCCAAATGCCTCTATGTCTCTATATTATGTAACTTCATTCCCCCAATCACTCCCCCACTGACTCCCCCACTGACTCCCCCACTGACTCCCCCACTCGCTTCGCTCGTTAGGCTCGCTCGTGAGTTCGCTCGCTCGCCTTCTATATTCTCATATCTGTGCATGACACAAAACCATTATGCATGCCATGTCTTGGCTCAATTGGTATCCACAAAACGATCGAAATGAAGTCCGTTCATCTCAATCGCGATCTTTATGTTTCATATCAAGCGTTAGCCGGTAATTGGAATTCCATAGAAGTTACATTTGCATATATTTTTAATACCGGCTTCCTAAAACTATCAATCTTCCTGAAACAATAGGCCTTTCTATAACCCTCAGCACTGCCTGTATACCCTAGCTTGTCCACGCTACACTGTATTATCCTCAACTCCCCAACTTCCTCCTCCACGTGTATGCAGGTAACTCTCAGAACGCGTAAAGATCAGCCTGTCTCACAACAGCAATTCCAAATACAGTAAAAAGTCCTCTTCCGAAAATTTAAAAATTCAACTTTGTAATTCTTTTTCCAAAAAACAACTACAGAGCCAACAGTAAGTACCACACAGCACCAATGCCTCGTTGAAGAGAACTGCACACTCCCATTGATGCGGCACCGCGGCCCTCCGGACTTTTGGCGCCCACCAGTATGCGGACCATTATCCCTTTTTGTCATTTGTTTTTATTCTTCTTTTTTCGCCCAACAGTACACTGGCCTTGCCTATTTTGGCCCCGGTGTACCTTCCTATTGCGGTGGCAATCGGAGTACAAGTCAAGGATGGCGTTGGTCGACGTCCATGGTCCAACATCATAAAGGTGGTTGAAGTTAGGGGGTGTTGCCATGTCAGGGGCAAATAAGGAGTGGCGACAAAAGAAAAGAGTGTCCACAACTCCAACAGTTGAATACTAACAGTACAGATGTCTGAAGCTACTGATCCCAAGATGGAATCCCAGGACCACCATTACGACGGCACCCACGGGGGAGTTGCCGGCACAGGCCACGTTGGTGGACCCGGTGATGATGATGATGACGATGAACCCAGTGGGAAGCAGCAGAAGGAGCGCAGAAAGATCGAAATCAAGTTCATTCAGGACAAGTCAAGGCGCCACATTACCTTTTCCAAGAGAAAGGCTGGAATTATGAAGAAAGCATACGAATTGTCGGTGTTGACCGGAACCCAGGTGCTACTTTTGGTGGTGAGTGAGACTGGATTGGTGTATACATTCACAACTCCAAAGTTACAACCTTTGGTGACCAAATCCGAGGGTAAGAACTTGATCCAGGCGTGCCTCAATGCCCCTGAAGAGGGATTGGGAGACGATCAGGGCGACCAGTCGGACGGAAACTCCGGGGACACTCCCGACCAACTGCCTGCCCCTGCGCAGCTGCACGTTGCCCAACAGCAACAGCAACAGCAGCATGCTGCTGCGGCTGCTGCTGCGGCACAGGCGCACCACAACCAGCAGCAGTTGCCTCCTGGAGCACACATTGCGCACGGAATGCCTTACCCAAATGCGGGACACCCTCAGCAGCCAGGGATGCCAATTCCCCCCAATGCTTACGGCGACTCGCTGGTGTACCAGCAGTACTTCAACAATATGCAAAATGGGAACATACCCAACCAGCAGCCATACCAGTGAACGCTGTAAAGTCACTAGCACACTTGTGTGCATTTTCACTTCCTTTAGCGACGCGTGTTTGTTATTTTATACTGTGTAATATATGATACGAAAGAGAGGTAGGGTGGTTGAGGGTCCCACATGATTCCTGGAATGGGAATTGGTTATATTGCTGAGGTTTGAATTGATGTACTAGTTTTACTCAAAACCTGTATATTATTAATGTAGAAAGTACGTGTGTGGAGATAGTTGAGTATTTGGGGAAGGTTAGGGTATGTTCAGGGTTTATATTGACGACATCAAAGGAATTTTATTTGAGAGTTTTTGAAGGCTATTTCGATTGTACTTGATCTGAAGGTTATTCAAAAGCACTTGAAGGCTGTTTTGATTGTACTCGAGGGCTTTAGAAGTTTATTTTAATTGTGCTTCAAAGCTTTTTAAGTTTATACTATTGTACTCCAGGCTTCCGACATAATTGTACTCAGTTGAAGGCCTGGTTGAGCTTATTTAAGGCTAACTATGAAGGATATCTGATATAACACTGTGAGAATACTAGATCATAGCATTTAATTTTGTAGATCTTTTTCGCAACAGTGTTGCCTAAGGGGGTATATTCTCGATGCATGTGTTAAATGAACAAATCTAGCAAAGAGAGCTAGTGAGTAGAAAACATAAGGGGATATATTGAGAGAGGGAACCGACTCAATGGAATTCAGCAATATTCATCAATACTCAATGGAATTCAGCGATATTCGATGTAATCCATCAATACTCAACGGAATCCATCAACATTCAATGTAATCCATCAATACTCAACGGAATCCATCAATATTCAATGTAATCCATACTCAAACAAATTCATCAATACTTAATAGAATCCAGTAAATCGCCAATCCATTATCTGACCCACTCAAAACAGTAGTTGAATAGATATAGCCGAATTTTACTCCATGCTAGTCAATACAACTAAAAACTAGCCAAACCCACTGATCCGCTCAATCTACCCCAATTACCCTAATCCGTAATTAATACACCACCCGTTCCACTAATAATCATCTACCATATACCTAGACATCTGCCCACCCATTCACTATTACTCATCTACCTTATACCTAAACTTCCGCCCACCCAGGTTTCAGTGTTACTCAAAAACATAGTCACTCTATCAAAGTCACTCAAAAACAAAGTCACTCTACTAATGTCACTCAAAACATCACTGCCACTAAACCTATCCTCTATGCAGCTCTATACTCAACTTATCACTCTCTACCCTCTACTACACCCACTCAATACAATCACAATTTCATCACCCATTGTACAGATACACTGAAGTACACCCAACATGCCTCTCAATTATGTGTACTTTCATCTATACCATTTGTTTCCTCTTTCGTTTACCCCTCAACATATTATTTAAACGTCATCGGTATCGTTGCAGCATGTACGGCCTGTTAAGCCGCATATCACTTTGTGAACCAAGGAGATCATGTACTTTAATTGACTGCAAGGTTGCAAAAGGTAGTTATAGTTTTGATGACATTGACATGTTAATTGAAGATGGCATGTACATATTGAAAATATTGAAAATATTGAGCAAACTAATTGAACATAAGTGAATATACTCATCCGTACTTATACTACTCATATGTTAATTGTGTCGATATAATTCCTACTAATTCTTTCACTTCTACCAATTCTACTCATTCACTCAAAGCGTTCAGCTCTCTCCTACAGCCTTTTTTCTCACACTCATAATCTCTGTTCACTCACGCTCAGTCTTTGTTCACTCGCTTCTCATTCGGTTTCAGTTCTTACACGTGCAAATTCAACTCCCCTCTTTTCCCTCAGTGTACCCCGTCACCCTGAAAGAACTATGTTCTCAGCAGCCATGCTTTCCTCATGGTGTTACAATAACATGGCTTTAGCGTGCTAAAATGATCGAAACCAGGGGTGATCGCGGCTAGATCATCTTTTCAGAGCGAAAAATATGTGGGGACGGTGATGAGGTGGTTTTGTGGTCACATGAAAACAGGGGTTGTCGGAGTTCAAAACGAGCTGTTGATGCGCAACTTTAGTTGCTGGAGTCAGCTGAATGGTATACTAATTGGTACTGAAATTGATACTGTATAGTGATTGGCGTAGTTTTTAGTGATTGGCGTAGTTTTTAGTGATTGGCATAGTTCTTAGTGATTGGCATAGTTCTTAGTGATTGGCATAGTTCTTAGTGATTGGCATAGTTCTTAGTGATATGGCACTCCTTGGTGATATTGGCACTCCTTGATGATATCTACACTACTATAGTATTGTAAAGCTTCACTTGTTTTTGCTGAATTATTTGCTGTATACTTACTCACTGTAAGTATTACAGCAATACTACCATTTCTTATATACTTGTACCACTTCTCATATACTTCCACCACTTCTTATATACTTCCACCACTTCTCATATACTTACACCACTTCTTATATACTTCCACCACTTCTCATATACTTACACCATCTCTTATATACTGCAGTATATGCTGACTCTACGAACTATTTCACTCCTATACTCTAATTATACTTCATCACACTTAGTCATATTTATGCTCCTTCTCCACATACCCCTCTTTATTCTCTTATCACCCTCTCTAACCCTCCCATAACACACCAACCTCATTCTCCATACAAACCTCCCACGGAACCCACAATCCCCCATGATACACTCGCACACGCGCATTCCTCGTCCCTAACTCCTGATCAACAACCTCCGCATGATCTTCTGAACCAGGGCACATACCGCAAAAAACATCGTATCCTTCGTGGGGAAATCTCAAGTGTACACAATATTTTTTCGGAAATCACCCCAGAAATCTACTCAGGCCAATAAACGCCGCTGGACATAGAGGATATATAATGGCGTGAGCGCCTCACACAACCGGCATCAGTGCATACATTTGGTCATTCTATCGAACCACTAGGAATTCTAGAATACCCGAGTAGCCAGTCACAGTAGCTAACAGAGTAAGATCACGGTATTCTCACGCCACTATATATAAGTCGTTTCAGCTACACTGGGTCAACAAAATACTATTGGTATACACATTTATCCAACTATTGATCAACAAAATAATCCATCATTGATATCCATCATTGATATCCATCATTGATCATCAATCTACTACTGATCAACATTGATATACTTTCAATTGGTATTGTTGCATTCCAGCCATCAGTTGACGTCTTTGTGTCTTAAAAAACAGGCCATTTGCAGCATTCCGTTAGACCATATTGAATAACACCATAAAGTGCTAGTTTATTTCATCAATTCACACACATGCTACAACCATTCAACATTGCAAGCTCCAATACTCGCCGGCCTGGAGAGTCTATTTGGGCCGACTCGCCATCAACTCAATGGCGCAGACACCTGTACGACCTGAGCAGGAGGCACTCACTGTTTTTTGAGCCCCACGAATTCGGTTCCGGCCAACACCCAATAAACCCGTTCGGTCCGGTGTTGGATCCAATAGAGAACCAGAGGGGTCTGTTTGACCTTTTCAGAGGCCAGTTTGATTGGAGGGGGGAATACCCTTCTGAGCATGGACATCAGGAACAGTTCAGTGCAAACTTGCAGGAAGACAGACTAGAGAGGCAAGGTGTTTATCCGAGCTTTCAACAAAGCGTCCATTCAAACTTTCAACAAAGTGTTCATCCAAACTTTCAAGTAAACGTTCAACAAAGCGTTCAACCAACCCCGCAACCAAACATTCTGCAAGAATTCGTACCAATGAGAAATCAAAATGGGCTTCACTCGTCAGAATACAGGGAGGAAGAACCTAAACATCATGCAAAAGATCGTTTCAAAAATCAGCACTCCCATATTTTTCCCTCACCCAGAAGAAGAACCATTCTGGGCACCGAGGAAGCCAAAAAAGACATTCTGGGCACGGTTGCAGACTACTTTGGAAGTGACCCTCACGAAAGGGTACCGGTAACTCTCAAGTATATCGAGTCTGTGCTTAAACGCGAGCACCAGTATCTTGCGGATGCCTACCAGCTTCCCAAGTTCCCTATGGAAAAGCAAATGCACACGTTAAACTTGTGCATTGTCGAGTTCAAGGCGGGTCGCGTTGATGTGTTCCATTTGCCAAAGGACTCTAGGCCCGTTTTTGTGGGCGACTTGGTCATTGTGGAGGCTGACCGCGGCAAAGACTTGGGACGTATTGCCCAAATAGGACTGCGCGTGGACACGTGTCGCATGATCAAGTTGCTCCAGTTGCAGGACCAACAGCGTGCGTTGACGGAAGACACCGAGGACCTCACTCTCAAAAACTTCAATTCGGGCCAGCATTTCGGCGGGGGCTCACCTTCGTTGCAGTTCCCAAAGCCGGTAATTGGGTTGGCACTGCAGGCGGACATCCAGAGCATTGTGCAGAAGAAGCAGGATGAGGACAAGGCTTGTCGGCTCTGTCTCGCCAAAATCTCAACGGTGACTGGCGGCTCGACCACGCTGGACTTGCTCCAGATGAAGTTGGTGGATGCCGAGTACCAGTTTGACCGCAAAAAACTCATCTTTTACTACTCGACGAGAAAGCGCATTGACTTCCGTGAGTTGGTCCGTGAGCTTTTCCGCATCTACAAAACGCGCATTTGGATGTGTGCTGTAGTGGGGTTGCCCTATGCGGAAAAGAAGAGCGTGTCGAAGGAGGCGAATTCACAGCACTCGCAAAAGCACGTTTCGCTGCCACACTCTTTTGGCTCGCAACAGCAACAACCTGCGAGCTCGCCCATCATCCCGGTACAGCAGTTTAGCTTTGGAAATTACACCATCAACAATGACATGGCGATGTTGGGGCAGGTCCCCACCCAGGCTTACCGGCGGATGTCTTTAGATGACGGCGACCCACTTCTGAGCATCGAGGAGGTTCCTCAGGGCTACATGCGGCCAATGATGCAAAGAACAAGACACTCCAGTGCTCCTGCATTTGGCGACGATTTCAATTCTACGCAAGGGTTATTTCACGCGTGGCAGCAGCCGCAGATGAAGGAGATGGATGGCTTGATGTTGAAGTCCTTGGTTGACTCGATCGATCATTAGATTGTTAATGTTAGATTAGAATATGAATAGTGAATAAACAGTAAGTAGAGTAAGTAGATTTTCAGGGAAGTTGGTAGAGAGATGTTGAGGTGTTGTTGAGTCGGGATTTAAGAAAGCGAAAGATTTTCTGCCAACTGCCTCTCATTGAGCGTGCTATTGAGCATCAAGAACATTAAAGATGGAATAAGATTGTACTAATTTGCCAACAATACTGACTTTCTGCCACTTCTAACCCAGAAAGAATAGTACTACTGCATGAATACATCTTAGTTTTTATGTTACAATAAACCTTCAAAAAGACTAACCCCAATGGCCTAAACTTTCCCAAAACAAATTTAAGTGCCCAGTCATATGACTACTCTAAACTAAAAAAAATGAAGCAACAAGATGCTAACGTATTATTCCTCTGGTAAGAAGTTGTCATGGTGAAGCGAAGTCATATATACCCGTCTTCTTGATCTGATTGGCCTTTTGTTCTGTGTTCTTTTCGTTTGTGTCGACTCTTGAGATATTTTCAATCGTTGAGTTTCTCGTACCACCTCAGAAAACGTAGTACACTCATAGTTTACTCGATAATACCCATGAAATGTAATTTGGTTTGTGTATGTATATTTGCATATATTTACGACCACCATAAAGGTGCTAGGTATATTTTGGCTGCAAATTTGTTTTTTGTGTTGACTGCAATTGCACTTATTTTACAGGCTATCAAAGGTTAAGAAAAAAGGGTAGACTAAGTAAAATGGCAGATTAAAGTCAATTTAGGTTGACAGATAATACCAAGAGTTGAGGATCTAGACAGTTGAAGGTGAGCTGTTATCACTTAAGGTTTAAAGTTAGAGAATAACTTGACAGAATACTACAACTAGAGATTGACCGATAACTACAACAACTAAAGATCGACAGTTGATTAAAACAGCTAGATCAACTGTTATTCCGCCTGCTCACTCGTTTGGTTATATCTGTACATATAATTTTCATTTACTCACCCACTCAACTCCTATCGTTAATTCAATTCGCTCATTCGTTTGGATATCTCTATATTGCTCGTTCAGGTTGATCATTTAGTTATCTCAGTGCTAATGTAGACTCACTCACTCACTCCACTCGCTTTGTTCGTTCAGATTGCTTGCTCAGTTATGTTTGTATTAATATAAGCTCACTAACTCACTTCACTCGCTTTGCTCGTTCAGTTATCTCTGTTCATTCACTAGCTTCGCTTGTGTTTGCTCGCTAGAATCATCCGAAACAGTCTCCAAATCACCCTCTAGCTCGGCATCATACTCCTTCACACCAAAGTGACCGGTCCAGCCGTTGTCAATTAAGTAGTTTTTAAACTTGACGTCCTCCTCCATCAAATCGTCATCCTTCAAGTGCGGAATGAAGAAGAAGGTAACCAAAACACCCGCCAAGCCACAGCATGCCGCAATTATGAACGTCCACCTGTCGCCCAAATTGGTCTGAATTGGTGTGAAACACCTCGTGCCCACAACAGCACCTACCTTCCCAATTGCAGCAGAGAGACCATAGCAAGTACCTCTGATTGGCGTAGCAAACGATTCCGAAGAAACCAAGCCCATGCCATCTCCAGGACCCAAATTACCCGACGACATCATCAACCCATAAAGAACAATAAACAACCCGGTGATGGGCTTGACCTTGTCATACGCAATGCCAACAACAAGACCAAACACAATGTATCCGCTAAAACCAATCATGATGGTGTACTTGCGGCCAATGATATCATTGAGGTACGCACCCACGAACACACCCGGAAGTGCAATAACACCGAGCAACAAGTTCCACTCTGCAATCTTCTCGAGGTTATTCTGCTCGGATTTTGGCAAAACACCAGAAATGATACCCGCAGAGAAGATACCATTGGGAAAAGTGACAAAGTCGTAGAGAAACCACGAAACACAGGTTCCAATGAGCCGCGGCCAATAGTACTTGAGGGCCAACCAGTAAGGTGCTCTCTGCTTAATGGCATTCTTTTTGTACAATTCCGAAGTGGCCATTTTCCACCGGAAGTAGAACACAGACAAGGGCCAAAAACAGCCAATGGCAAACATTGTTCTCCAAAGGGCCTCGAGGTGGGTCTTGGTGATCTTGTTGACAATCAAGAAAATAATCAAGGCAAATGGGCCTCCGAAAGACAATGGCAAGTTGGTGGCCAAAATGAAGGCTCCTCCTCTTTTTTTGACCGACTCGTTAGCGGCTTCGGATGCGGAAACGGAACTCGATGGGTACTCCGCACCGATACCGAAACCAACCACACCTCGCGAAATAATCAACATCCAGAGTAAGCCCTCTACAGTTTTACCATGTGAAGCAGCACACATGACAGAGCCAAGGATCAAGAAAACAGACCCGGTGACAATAGACCATTTGCGGCCAATGTAATCTGCTGTCAATCCGATGGTTACCTGGCCGAAAATGGTAGTGATTAACGATGCGTTGGAAACGTTTGTTTTCATTGCATTGGTGTACTCGTGTTTGTACAACACAGAAAGAACCTTATTTAACATGGACATAACGTTATTCTGATATCCGTCTGAGATCAAGGCGAACCCAGCACAGAATATGGTGAACATGTCCTTCATCAGCGGACCCTTTTTCAAGCGTTCCTTTCTTTCTTCAGCATCGTATTTGTAGTGGACCTTTGTGTTACCGTATGAGGTGTAGTTGGTGATTCCGTCCAGGTTTTCTGTCACAGTAACGACTTCTTGGGTCTTAGTGTCTGTCATTGTAAAATACGTCAAAGACAAGTCTTGGCACTAAATTTCAGAGAAAGCTTGGTTTTATATCGCCGTGCCTGATCCAACGTGCGCACTAATTAGAATAATTAGATCGAGTGAACGTGGGCATTTTTTTCAAGGCTAGTCAGTGATACTTGTAGGAGTGTTAGGAAACAGCCAAAGGGATGGGGTGTGGTAATAGGAAGATGTTCCTCACGGGAATCCGATGATAACCTCAGCCCCACGTGTGCAATATATGACACAAAAGGGGTACAATAGGATAAGCGAGAAGAGGGTTTGGTGGTAGTTGGATGTAGTAGAAAGGAGGGGGGGGAAGGTGTAGAGGTAGTGGGGGTTGAATAATGTGATTAAACTGTAGGGGTTGAACATTGGGGGCAGAACAGTGTTGTATTGAATATATGTGGTTTGCAGCCCGGGAAGATATGCATGAGATAATAGAAAAGGAAGTGAAAAGTGACTTCGAGTGAATATTAATGCTGGAAAGTGACTTCGAGTTATTAATGCTGGAAAGTGACTTCGAATGAATAGTAATTAAGCCGGAATGAGAAGAAGGTGACTGTGTGAATATAGACTAAGAAATAACTGAATGAGAAAGTGCAGCAACTGACTGATATAGACGCATGCGAAGTGAGCGACACTGGGAAAACGCAAGTTAGTGAGTGACTGAGATGAACACTACTGAAGAATTAAAGTGAGTTTACTGGGGCACACAACTGATCATTTTTGGGGGTGTGGTTATGTTGTGTGGGTAATTGGATGTAGTTGAATAGTTTGGGAATTATTGTTTACTTGTATTAGATGTTTCTTAGCTTAATGTCCAGTTAAGTTTCGAGTATCTAGTTAATTCTAGTGTAATTTCTAGTAGTGTATAATGGCTGGTAGTGTAAAATAATGTCTAATAGTTTCTGATGTCTAGTGGATTTAAATATCTAGTACTCTCTAATACCTAGTACTCTCTAACATCTAGACTCTCTATATAATATCTAGACTCTCTATTATCTAAAGTCTCTAATTTCTAGACTCTCTATTATCTAGACTCTCTAATATCCACTCTATATTATTCACTTTAATATTCACTGTAGTATTCACTCTAATATCCACTCTCTATTATTCACTCTAATATCCACTTTCTATTATTCACTCTAATATCCACTCTCTATTATTCACTCTCTAATATTCACTCTGGTATTCACTCTCTAATACCCAGTACTCTCTATCCAATAACCTCTAGCTTCTAGTACACCCATAGTGCCAGACCCAGTAATGCCTAGCAGCCCCATCTCTCTCACATATCCTAATCTATTCCTGCTTAGTCAGCCACTAAGCCGTTGTCTTCATTAAATCACTCGGTAATCGTTTTGTGTCACTAATTCACGCGAGCGGGGTGATAGCCGGCCAGGTATAAAATGACATCATACAATAAGACTGCATATTCGTTTGTCTAGACAATAGCAGAAAACCGGGAAACTGGCATGTACACCGAGCAGATGGACATGACACAAGGCAGAACAATCATACTCAATGGTAGTAAGCAACAGAATTCTGCCCTTGTGTCTGGCCCAACTTGCGTAAGCAAGTTTATAATAAACTTTCAAAACTAAACTTTACACAGTTCCTGCACTTATAATGGGTCATGATCACAATATGAACCCTTGATATTGTGTAGTTGTGTATCTTATTTTTAATTCAGTATGAGTGTTGTTCACTCAGTTACTCCACTAAGTCACTCTGTCACTAACACACACTCTCACTAAATCACTAACCCAATAACCCTCACACTGACTAACTCACTCACCCACTGATTTACTAACTCACTCACTCACTCACTCACCCAAAACGGAAACTCGAGTGATATGCGGCAGTTTTTTGACACTATACTCTTATCTTGACGATATTAATCTTACGACACCCTCTTATCTTAGATATCGATCTCATTACCATCTACATTAATACATTATATCCCATCTTCCCTCCTTCTCCTATTAATCTCCCTTTCTCTCTCCTTCCATTCCTCTCTTCAATTCCCCTCCTCTTCAATTCCCCTCCTCCATTCCTTTCTTTCCTCATTTCCATGTTCCCATGGCGCTCTTCCTGCAACCCTATCACCCTCATATCACGCAATCTTATCCAACTTCTATCCTCCAACCCCCATTGAACTGGGGAACATCATAACCCAATCCCCCACCACCCATTCCCCTCAATCCCCAACTCACCCCCCTCAGTCTCTCAGTTTCATACTCAGTCCTCAATCTAGCAACAGCAAGTTTCGTCACTGCAACCAGAATGACACTTGAAGCCGAACCCCCCGGAACTGTCGACCCCTCACGTGCCTCCACAATTTCTTTTATTGCAACACGGCACTCTGAGGCTCAACAAACCGTATGCAGGACTACCTCGAGAACGGATTTGAGAGAGCGGGGACAACGCGGAGCAGGAAACAAACGAGGTGGGAATGATGAGCATATATGAGGTCATACAAAAGTACTCCTTCTTCCGAGTCTGCCGCCGCTTTTTTGACAAACATTGCTCTGTTCTGCGCTAAGTTGAAACCACAGTCATCGACCCAACTTTCGGCCTGCATATAGTACAGTTTTTTTTACCCTTTGCTATATATGACGGAGCGAATCAAAAATTAACAGATAAAAAGATATAGCAGACGAATCGGATAACTATAAGTAGTTGAAACCACGACAATACATGGACTGACATGCTCTTGATCAACAGAAAGACGCAGAACGCCTCCCATGGCCTAGAAGATAAGAAATACAAGTTGAACCTCACGGGGCTCTTCAAGAGGCGTATTCCCAAGGTTCCGAAGGACAAGGAGAAGAGACTTGGTTATGAGGACCAGTACAAGGGGTATGATTATGGGAGGGCAGAAAAAGAGCAGCGAGAAGAACAGAATGATCAGATCGAAAGACTGATACATGAGAAGATAATAGGTGATGAAAGGCAAAAGCAGGATAAAGGACAAAAGAATGGTGAGAATGAAAGTCAAAAGAATGGTGAGAATGGAGACCAAAAGAAAGGTGAGAATGAAAGTCAGAATCAAAATCAGAACCATCAAAATCATAACCAAATTCAGAATTTGGATCAGAATCAAAACCACAGCCAAATCAACCAAATTAACCATACCAACAATAACCATATCAACAATAACCATACCGACAATAACCATATCAATAATTACCATAACAACCCCTCTCACAGCCTCTACACTCATAACGACGACACGATAACTCTCAATTCTCCCTCCACACAATTTCCATTCGAAACCCACGAAACCCAAGAATCCCCTAAAAACCCCGACACTCCCTTCATCAACGTGCCCAGAAACGACAACTACACCACATCTTCGTACGAGGCAGGCTACTCGTCTTTTACGCTGGAATGCATCTCACTCCAAAACAGCGAAATGACATGCGAAAGCTCTCACACAAACATGGCATCGCCGCTTTCGGTCGTGATGGCCGATGATAAACCACGCGAACTCCGCAGCTTGCTCTCAGTCAGTCTGTATAAGCCCGGACACACCAACCATGTCCCGCGCTCACACGACGAGGAGCTAGTGCTGGATTGTGAATCGTATACCGAGTCGGACATCAACTTCGACCCTCTTTGTGAAGAAAGTGCTAAGGACTACCGCTACGGTGGCTACCACCCCGTACATAAGGGCGAGACATATTACTCAATCAATATTCCCCACCGCTCGTACGATATCAAGCGCAAGCTTGGCTGGGGCCACTTTCTGACAGTGTGGCTCGCACGTGTATGTGATCAAGGCATGGAGACAGACACATATGTGGCTATTAAGTTTGTCAAGCTGAATAAGCACTACCTCGAGGCCGCGCAGGACGAGATCAGGATCTTGAAGGCGCTCCAAAACCCCCTCGAGGACGCCCATCACCTCACCGCCACGCACAAGGCCACTTTTGCGTGTGTTCCAGCAGAACAACAGAGTGGGTATACACATGTGATGAAGTTGCTCGATGACTTTGACATCTCGGGCCCCAATGGACATCATATTTGCATGGTTTTCGAGCTTCTTGGCGAGAATGTGCTCAGTTTGATTGGGCGTTATAAGCGTTTTCACAGTAACCTCCACAGGGAGTTGAAGGTGCGTGAAAGTGAGCTGACTTGTGAAAAAAGTGAGGAAGAGGACAAGAAGGAAAAGGGTGAGTGCAAGAAAAGCTCACTCAAGCAAAGTTCACTAAAGCAAAACTCATTCAAACAAAACTCAATCAAACAAACACTCAATCTGTCGGTCGAGTTGCTGAGCCCACCAAAGAACTTCTTCTATAAATGGGACTCCAAATCGTTCAAGAAGAGTACCAAAAGCATGTTATCCCTCGGCATGACAAAGGAAAAAGAGTGTGACGAGCCCATCAGTCCTACGCAGGTGGCATCCCCTCCTATACCTATGAGCATCGGATCCGAGTCGATTTCACTGAGCGTTGACTCGGTCGACGGCAAGCCCATCAACATCATGGATCTGGAGCTGCTCCTTCGGGTGATTGAAAAATCCAGGTCGTGCGGTGGAATTCCCCTCAACTTGGTGCGCACTATTGTGCGCCAGATGTTGACAGCCATGGACTATGTGCATCGCTGCGGCGTGATACACACAGACTTGAAGCCAGAAAACATCTTGGTGGACATTAAAATGACAGCCAATATGCTCTGCAAATTTGAGCGCAGGGCCACGAAGTCGTCCATGCCTCAGCTTCTCCGCAATGAGAGCGCAGCATCACAGGGAACCGTGTGTTCATATAGGAGGAGCAAGAACAGCATCTGCTCAAAGTACGACACGCCCATCAGAACATCCAAACCTCTCCCGTGTTCGCAGCTTAGCTGTACTTTTGATGATAGTGATACCAAGCCCGAGCTTCTGGTTAAGATTGCGGACTTTGGGAATGCAACTTTTTCGCACGCGCACTTTACCAACCTGATTCAAACCAGACAATACCGCTCTCCTGAAATCATTCTCAGATACAAGTCCTGGGGTGCACTGACGGATATGTGGTCTCTTGGGTGCATAATTTTCGAGCTCATCACCGGAGACTTTTTGTTTGACCCATATGATGGTAAGGATTTTGACAAGGACGAGGATCATCTTGCGCAGATCATTGAGTTATTGGGAGGTTTTCCCTCCGACGAGTATCTCATCGACTGCAAGCACACTGCGCGGTTTTTCAAGTTGGACCCCAAGACAAATGAGGTTGTACTTAAGAACATCGACAATCTCAAGTACTGGAGCTTGAAGGACGTGTTGGTGGAAAAGTACAAGTTTGATAGGAGAGACGTGGAGGTGGACATGATCACCGACTTGATCTTGAAGTGCTTGCGTTACGACTTGGATGAGCGTTTTGACTGCAGGTCTTTGTTGAAGCACCCCTGGCTTCGTGACGGCGAAAAGAACCCGGATGCTGTGAGGGCAGAGATGAGTGAGATGGAGAACAGCCACGAGGACATTCCGGGGTATACGGGTACCTGGGGGGATGACGAGGATGAGTATTGAAGAGCACGAGGAGCATAAGAGAGTAGGAGGGGGTATGAGCATAGGTAGAGGATAAGAGCATAGCAACAAGCTAACGTCACAAAACGCTGACAAACCCCACAACACTACGAATGGGTAAAGGAGATTCGAAACAAAGCTTTAGCACTAATAACCATGAGCTTAGGTTCACATACGGCATGCTTCCAAGTCATAACATGGCACTTCAGGAGGCTTTAATATTTTATAACATAGATTGTTAAGCGTTAGTAGGCACCGGTGGAAACCAGGGCAGTGTAGTTAAACGGAACGGAAGGGGAGGAAAATACAACTGAATGAACGAATGAACTTACCAAGCAAAGCAAAAAGGAGTGAACAAATATTATAAGAGGTCCCAACGAGTTAGCGAAGTAAACGAGCAAGAGACAGTGAATGAGGGAATAAAAATAGTGAACGAAATAATTGGGTGACTAACAAGAATCTAAATGTAGTGTGAAATTTTATAGGTACTGAATGAGTAAATGATCATATAGAAAAGTGATTGATTGGGTGAGTTATTAAACAGATATATAGATACTAAACGAATGAGTAAATTTTTAGAGATAACAAACGAGTGAGCAAATTAATGGAGTAATGTCTAGAACCAACCCACTTAAATAAGGCTCAGGTTTCAATAAATTTGTGTTCTGTCTCACTGTTTTGCATCCGATTTTGATGGTCTTTCGTCTAGCTTCCACTGCAGCACGTCTCTATAAGCTAAAGATGATCAGGTGTGTCTAACTAACTTCCTTCTATGCTCTGTCTAACTCGTCCATGCCTATTTGAATCTACCTACCCATATGTTCATGATGGTAAATCTTCAAATCGTGTCTATCATTGGTTCTATAACACATGTTCTAGCTGTGTGTGTCGCGCAGTAGAACGCCTTTACCTTGTCCATTTTTTGTACGACATATTTATCTGCTTTATCCATTATACCTTTATCTCTTTTGTCACTCTTTATCTACCTCCTTCATATTTCTTCAAAATACATTTCCTTCACTTTTTCACAGCTTCCTTCAAAACACTAGGTAGCTCGTAAAACATGCCTCTTAAGAGCATCCACATCGCACTCTCCATCGGAAAAATCTAAATAAGGATTGTACTCGGGATCAACAGTGGGGTCGCGCTTCTTTTGGGAGTGCGATGAAGAGAGAAGACTGGAATAAAGTGGTTTTTCATCATGAGTGTTTCGCGAGTGGGAAGCTTCCAGTATGTTCGATGTTTTCAAAGCTGGACTTTTTCCTGCGGAATGAGAATCGTCATGGTTATTCTTTTCAGATTGTGTGTCAAGATTGTGAGGAAGGCTTTTTGTTTTTGCACTATTGGTTTCCTTAATTGGGCTAAAAAACAGCTCTTCCTTTTCATGCTCTTTGCCCTCATCATTAGACTTTTTTCCGGGCACTTCATCATCCTTTTCATTTGTCTCATCGGTTACTTTGTTCTTTGCCCCTTCCTTCCTCCTCTTAACCTCATGTGCCAGCATCATCGTAAACCCATCATCCTCCTCGCCGTAATCCATAATCACCTTCGCCCTTTTTCTCTTTGGGATATCTTGCACAACTTCCTTCCGGTGTAAACCAAAAAAGTCACACTCTACCTCTACACTCTCAATACTTGTAGCATGCTCCAGGTCCCTGATGGCTACCAACGTATATTGCGAGGTGGTCTTGCCAATTAGCGTGAACTGGTTGTTGTACTGCGGCTTCGGAGCCAGGATCACGAAAAAACCGTCCGCAGAATTGGCATTCTTGCTTGTTTGCAAACACCCAACCATTCCTCGCTCTGTCCATCGTATACGACTGTGTGTCTCGTTGGGGATGTTGTACTCGGCATTTGGGGCTTCGATTTGGACACGGTCATCGCCCACCAAGAAGTTTAGGTTGTTGAAGCGCCCATCAAGGCAGTTTTGGATGAATTTTCTGGTCAGTTGGGGACACTCTTTGCAATAGAGGTCAATAGTCACGAGTCCTTTTGGAGTTTTGAAGGTCACTCTTCCGGTAGTTTCGATTGGAGGCATGGTGTATTGATATTGTGGTAAAAGTATTAGTGCAATGGGTTGTTGTTTGTTGTTGGGTTGTAGTTTTGAGTTGTGGTATTGATTTGTTAGCACAGTAGGGAGTTTAGGGGTTATGTAGTAGTGGTAGGGTGATGATATGGATGATGGTATCAATAGTACTATGGGGATGATTGTACTATGGGGATGTGATTGTACTATGGGGATGTAATTGTACTAGTATATGGTAATGTAAGATGTAATGTGATGTGGAATGCAATGGCACTAACACTAATGATATTAACGTAGTAATGATAATAGTACTAACGTGGTAAGGTATGGTGATGAATTGTCACCAGTATTGTGTTCAGTTGTATCAAGCTGAGGAAAAATTCGAAAGCTGCATAATAAAGAAATGAGCAAGATGGGTTCTTTCTATGAGCTAAATAAGATGTAGTAAATGTGCGATTTCATTAACATATATGAGCTTGCTTATTAACGATTTCAATTATGTTTGTCCACCTCCTTACTCCCGAATTTTGCTCGTTGAGAAACAGTCATATTACGTACGAGTATCGATGCAAGAAGTAAGATTGTCATAATTCTGATAATTTTTTAAAAATTTAGTAAAGGATGCTATCACTATTTTCACTTAAAGTCATTGGCCTCACACAATTGAGGTATGAGTAGTTAAGGGTACATCAGCTAGTTATACTACTTTATTGAATATAGAAGGTATCATGGAACTGCACCAATCAATCCAGAACTAAGTTACTGCACGGTACTTCTGTAATATTGTTAAAGAACTCATTCCAAGCATGATAGTCTTACTTTAGCACTGCTTCAGGAGATACATTTTAGTGATAGCAAGTGTAGTAACGGTAATTAATAAATTCTAGTGATAACTCTGACTGCCAAAAGTTTGTTTGTTATAATGGAGGCAGTGACTTTGCGAATTCAATATACTTCTCAAAACTACACTCACTGACTTTATCAGTTTAATATACTTCTGACTCTGTCGGCTTGTGAAAATGAGAGGTTAAAGGAAAGTTGATATTTGCTGAAGAGTTGCCTCAGCTGTGTAAAAAATTGCTCTTACAAATCTTGCAAGTTCTACTTTTTAATATAGCCACACTGAATATAGGCATTCTTTCAGTAAGTAAAACTAGCGAGTTAGTAAACTCATGCCATCGGGAAAATTTCTGAACAGTAAGTTGGTGAAGTAAACAACTGGGTGAGTAAAGTACTAAGTGAACTTACATCATCAAAGGGATTTTCTGAACAACTGAGGCATGACCATCATGAATTCAAGAGTAAGTTTGGCATACATCTTTAGCCATCTTTATCTTCATCAAGTCTTTTCTGGACGTCCCAGTCATTATCTTCCAGCTCTCACTAAGTCTATTATGGACAAAATTACTTCAAGTAAAAGCTAGACGTCTTAAGTATTACCTAACAAATTGACAACAATCTTCAGTCTAACTTTCAAACTTACTTTAGCCCAAAAATCAATAAACCTCAGTGAAATCTATGTACTAAATTAAAAGCAGTTCCGTGTCTCAAAACTAGACGATATTCGTCTTTCTCTGTTTTTCATGTACTATTTGTTTCAACTCAGCCAAACGACGCTACATAGTCTTTCAACATCAGAAGAACTTATTAAAGAGTAAAATGTAGTTGCCTCTTGTGCATTTAATCACTTCAAGTCAGTCCCCAACATCTCTTTGTCCACAAACTGCTCACCTGCAAAAATTAAATATTGTATGCCATTCCGGATTGGAATGGCTGCGAAAAACTCGAGCTGCTTTTGTGGACATTCAAATTCACAATTTTACAAAACCACAAACAACTCAATGATTTCCGCAATTACCCAAGCTAAGTCTCAGAGAAAGTGTCGTGGGCGTCAGCCCAGAGGGAGAAGAGGGGGGAAGGCTAAGCAGGTTGCCAGAGTTCAAAAGGAGGAGGTTGAGAAGATGGAGAAGATGGAGAAGGTTGAGGAGAAGGTTGGGGAGATTGAGGAGAAGGTTGAGGAGATTGAGGAGAAGGTTGGAGAGATTGAGAGGGTTGAGGTGACCGAGGGGAGGGTGAGTGAGTTGATCGAGAAGACCGATGAGAAGGTTGAGGAGAAGAAGGCGGAGACTGAGAAGAAGACACAAAAGGAAACTGGGTTTGTTGTTGAACAAAAACCCAAGAAGAATAAGTCTTGGCCAAGACACGGAGGAAGAGGCAAAAAGACAAAGACTGAACACGCGACTGAACCAACTGAACCAACTGAAAGAGCTACCAAGTTTAAGGTTAAAGAGAAAGAGAAAGTCCCAAAACAAAAGCGGCAAAATAGGCCCTCCAAGCAGAGAAGGAGAGCCAAAAAGGCAAATACTGACAATGTTGCTGAATTAGTGGAGGAAAACACTCCCCCTCTCACCCCAATTGAACGCGGTTTTTCCGAGACAGTGGTTAGTGAATCTGCTCCATTGTTAAAGGATCTTCAGGAGGTTGCAGTAACTGAATCAACCGACTACTACCAGACCCTAGAATACAACGGGAAATCTCAAGACGGCATTACTTTGGAAACCCAATCCACTACTGATTCTCAAGTTGCTAGA
>JAJLWI010000050.1:0-91026 GCA_030674215.1 Kodamaea nitidulidarum
CGCGGACCCCCCCCAGCAGTCGTTTGGCGGGTTCGGCAACTTGGACGCCCCAAATTACCGCGAAATGGTGGACTCAGCAGCCCTAGCATGCGAGGAAAAGGCACTCCACACTGTCGTCCTCTCCCCCACCATGATCCGCGCACTCTTCCTGGAGTACGTGGTGTACTACCACCCCATACTCCCCATCGTGGACGTACTCCGCGGGCCTGAGCGCATCTACAAGCTCTGCCCTGCACTCTTCTGGGTCATCATGTTCACACTGTTGCGGCGCTTCGACGAAAATAAACTGCTCCTCATCGAAATGTCACTGCTTGTCAAGGGTGTGCTCGCAGAAATCATGATCTCACCCGTGTCACGCTACAACCCCACCGAGGAGGACGAACCCATCATGAACGCCTTGTCGGTGTACGCCGTGCAGGCATTCGTCATCTACTCTTATTGGCCACCCATAACATCGTCGCTTAGCGCAGACTCAGCATACTCCACCGTGGGAGTAGCCCAAATCCAGGCCATCCGTATAGGCTTACATTCACCCAGCGCACCACATGCAAAGACACCACAACAGGTTTCCATGGCCCAGGAAAACGCAAAAACATGGGTAATGTGCAACATTGCCATGCAAACCATCGCTGCTGCGTTCGGCTTCCCGGCCTTTGTGCTGTTCGAGACAGCTGTTTGCCGACCCGGGCCCGGTATGCCCACACAAGTACGTCACATGATGGAGATTGCACGCTTCGAGGCACAAGTGGCTGCTACGTTAAACAGTAACGCACGTGACTCACATGGTCTCGTGGCAGCTGAAGAACGACTCCCACTCATCAAGGTGCTTCTCCTGCGCTTGGATGAGATCGAAATCAGCATGGGTGCGGCTGATAGCTTCCGGCTTCTCCAGGTGCACTGTGCACGTGTGCACCTTCTCGCGTACTATTTCATGGACACCGCACGAATTTCGGAGCTTGAGTTGAACAAGGGCTTGGTACGGCTCTTCAACGCTGCCGTGGCACTTATTACGCACACCAAGAAGGCCCATGCCCGTGATCACCGCTTTGTGCGCTACCTTCCCAGTGTGTATATTTTGAATGTGTGGCAGGCTGCGTGTATTATTGGCAAACTTTCACACCTGCCTCTCAAGCGTGCGTTGGACTTACCCACTGGGCGCCAATGTTATGCGACGGCCATATCACTCGCGGCCCGTGCTTCCATCCTCAAGCATGACATTGCACATCGACTGAGTGGCATCATGCGCAGTATGTGGCACTTGTTCCGCACCATGGACAATAACAATGCCGTGACATTGGGCATCAGCGTGCGGCTGCGCATGTCGGCGCTGGTGTTTTTTGACTGTATGTATCTTCTCCGCGACCAGGTCGGTATGCTTAAGCTCAATAGTGTTGCTGAGCCGGAAGATCACGATCTGGATGAGGATAGACCGCGCTCGCTTTCCAACTCAATGGATGCTGAGAAGGCGCGGAAGATTATCCGGACTATTCCACTTGATCCGCAGCCTATTGCTGCGAAGAGGAGTAGTATTTTCAAGGTGGTGAATAGTAGTGTGGATGGGTCTCCACAGACCAGTCAGGCTAGCAACACGAGCCCGGCTGGTCTGGAGGGTGCAAGCAAAGCGAACTTGGGTGGTCGGGATAGTAATAATCATGTTGGTCAGGAGGGTCAGATGAGCACTTTCCCTCATGGGCTTTCGGGGACACTTGGTGCAACCAGTCCCCCGAGTATTCTGAACCCAAATGCTGTGGTGAACCAATCTCTGGTGAATTCCCTGGTGAATGCTGCGGTGAATGCTCAATCTCTGGTGGCGAATCAATCCCTGGCAAATCCCCCACTTGTGCCATCGGGGGGCTTCTTTGTGGCCTCGACGCCCCCCGGTGTCCCGCCCGCGTACCGCAATCTGCCGTTGCATAACATGCTCACGAGTCACCTGGATGAAAGTCCTCTGGGGCTTGAGAATTTGGAGCTGGCAGAGTTTGATGTGAACAGCGACTTGTTATGGAAGGATTTAGATTCGGTGATGAATGACTTTGGATTTCATACGCTGTATTAGGGATACTACGAGCAAACACGAGCGAACTTCACTCGCTTTGCTCGTGAAGTTCGCTCTGTTCGTGAAGTGAGTGAGCGAGTACTGAGTGAAGTGAGTTAGTGAGTACTGATTGAAGTGAGTGAGTGAGTACTGATTGAAGTGAGTGAGTGAATATTGAGAGAGTGAATGTGGTAGGTGAGTACTAGTGCAGCTGATGATAGCAGCTACTAAGTAAGCATGATGAGATGCTAAGATACTGGGTAAGAAATATGGGCATTAACTCGCTTGACACTCAACTGACACTACGATATACAGATACTATGATATACAGCTTGACACTCGACACTTATTGTTAAAGCTTCAAAATTGAGACGGAGATTACACTACTAATAGACACCACCACAAACAGCAAGAATACTACAAAACTCGATTGTCGTCAAGCTACAGTACATGATAACTGTCGCTTAATTACATAGTTGGGTGGTAAGATCATTATACCTAACAGTGAGTATGCTACAGTAATTCGGTGGATGCAAAGCATGATCAATCTACCTCTACATATAAAGTTTACGATGATCAAAATATGACCAACTCATCTAAACTTGCACATAAAGTACCAACAAAGTGATAATACCAGAGCAAATGCTCCCTAATCACACGATGACCCCCGCCTAGACAAGGACTCATATGCACAATCAAAAAGAGAGAAGCTACTTCACAACACATGAAGCAAACCGGCGTGTATGTATATTAATGGGAACAACCATGTAGGCTGTATAAAGAAGCGGATGTGGTATTGATGGGTCCATGTAGGATGTATTATAAAAGAAGTGGGTGTGGTATAAATAGACGATCGTTTGTATGGGTGAATGCAAAATGCATAAAATACGAAATGGAAAGGTACACGATAAAAAGGCGAGTTGCTAGTGAAGTTGAATATCAGTAAGAAGTGTGAGTGAGATATGTGTGAGTGAGATATTTGAGTAATGAGTGTGAGTGAAAGAGTAAAATGTATAATTAAGGTATGAGATGTTAGGATTGGGGATTTATTCATAAAGTCTATCTGTTATCAAGCACGAATGGGAATTAGAAGAGTACGAGGAATATGACGAGCGAAAAAGAGTGGACTGAGGGAGTGTAAATGAATAAACTTGTATAGGGATAACCGAATGAATGAGCGAAGTGAATGAACTAAAGATGGTACATATACTTTCATTGTAGGATTCAAATCAGAACCTGATATAGAGTATAAGCATATACAATTACGAACTGAAAGAGTAGGGTGAGTGAGTGAACTAATACATATAGACAACACTAATGGATGTTTTTAGCTGTAGAGATAACTAATATTAATGATGTAAGAATCAACTTTTTTGCAGCCATTAAGTATATGCAGTAGAGTACCTGTATACTGGTCATGGATAGTCGCACTACATGCTATGCCTAGTATTGAGTTGGCTTGGTCAGAAACTCTCTTCTTTGATAGTTCACTCACTCACTTCACTTACTTTGCTCGCTTCTCTCGTGATGTTCGCTCGTTCAAAGACTCTTTGATGTAAGTTCACTCATTCAGTCAGTCAGTCAGTCAGTCAGTCAGTCAGTCAGTCAGTCAGTCGCTTCGCTCGTGATGTTCGCTCGTGATGTGTAGCTCAGTAAAAAGATTAAAATATCGTTTTGGCAGTTGCCAATAGGAACGCATATACTAGATCGGTACATCAACCTCGCTGCTTTCGACTGTCTCAACTGGTTTTCATCTTGACCCTTGCTTAATAAGGTTCATATTTATCATGAGTGATTCAGTTCGTAATCATCGCTCAACATATGATATCCTACGCTAGCAAAAATGATGCCCTACTCCATGATGCCCTACGCCATGATGCCCTAAGCTAATACAAAAACACGCAACTCTTTTCTCGGTGATGTAGTTATTGCATTCAACGTTTGGTTTCAAGGTGATAGTTTACATATATCAGATTGAATCTTCTAATAGTACCATAACATCTGCTTGCTAGTTTCATCTCATGAGGTATTCATCTAGCATCACTGACTGAGTTCATTACATGCACCAAAAAATACTGGAAGTAGGATAAACACTCATCTCTGTAGGATATTTTCACACTCTAATAATGTGAGTTCACTCATTCATCTCTAGAATATTTTCACACACACTCTGATGTAAGTTCACTCGTGAAGTTATTTCCTTAATTATAAAAGATCACTCACTCATCTTTATATAAGATATTTTCACACTCTCTAGTAATGAGGTTTATTCGTTCAGTTATCTTATTATGAGGTTTATTCGTTCAGTTATCTTATTATGAAAGTTCACTCATTCAATCCCCATAATTATGAAAGTTCACTCACTCACTAACCTCACTCGCTTTGCTCGTTCGTTCATTCGTCTAGTTCTCTAATAATAAAGTTCACTCACTCATCTCTATATAAAACATTTTCACTCTCTAAGAATGTAAGTTCATTCGTTCAATCTCCATATTATGAAAGTTCACTCACTCACTTCACTCGCTTTGCTCGTTCGTTCACTCGTTCAGTTCTCTTCCTATATAGTTCACTCACTCACTCACTCACTTCACTCGCTTTGCTCGTGAAGTGAGTTCGTTCGTCGTTCGTTCGTTTGCACGACCAAAAAACCAAAAAACAAATTGAAAAATTTTATCCACCATGTCCCAGTACGACGATATCGAAAACGCGACGCCCGACATTGTGATCGGCGGCTCCGTAGAAGAGCAGGAAGACTTCACATACGAGCAAGACGTTGAGAGCGAGAACGAAGAAAAAAACGCCGAGAACGGTTTCGATGACTCAAAGGACAAGAAGAGCGTCGCCTTCGCAGGCTTGGATGACGACTTCGATGAGGAGGCTGCAAAGAGAGAGTTTGAAGAGGGAGGTGGTCTTCCAGAGCAGCCAGACAACGCAGACTTCTCGTCAATGACCCCACTCTCCGCAGACATCATCAACAGACAGGCAACCATAAATATCGGTACCATTGGTCATGTGGCCCACGGTAAGTCCACAGTGGTCAGAGCTATTTCCGGAGTCCAAACCGTTCGTTTCAAGGACGAGTTAGAGAGAAACATTACCATTAAGTTGGGTTATGCCAACGCCAAGATCTACAAGTGTGACAATGAAGAGTGCCCTGAGCCAGAGTGTTACCGCTCCTTTAAGAGTGACAAGGAAATACACCCCAAGTGTGCACGTGAGGGATGTAACGGAAGATACAACTTGTTGAGACACGTTTCCTTCGTTGACTGTCCAGGTCACGACATTTTGATGAGTACTATGTTGTCAGGTGCCGCAGTCATGGACGCCGCACTCTTGCTTGTGGCTGGTAACGAGAGCTGTCCACAGCCACAGACTTCCGAGCACTTGGCTGCCATCGAAATCATGAAGTTGAAGCATGTGATCATTCTCCAGAACAAGGTGGACTTGATGAGAGAGGAGTCTGCTTTGGAGCACCAGAAGTCGATCCAGGCTTTTATCAGAGGTACCATTGCTGATGGTGCACCGATCGTGCCTATTTCTGCACAGTTGAAGTACAACATCGATGCTGTTAACCAGTTCATTGTAAACTACATTCCTGTGCCGATGAGAGACTTTTCTGCATCACCTCGACTCATTGTCATCAGATCATTCGATGTCAACAAGCCTGGTGCAGAGATCGACGACCTCAAGGGAGGTGTGGCCGGTGGTTCCATCTTGACAGGTGTTTTCCAGATAGGCGATGAGATTGAAATCAGACCTGGTATCGTTACCAAGGATGACAATGGTAAGATTCAGTGCCAGCCAATCTTCTCCAACATTGTTTCGCTCTTTGCTGAGCACAACGACTTGAAGTTTGCCGTGCCCGGTGGTCTTATTGGTGTGGGTACCAAGGTGGACCCCACTTTGTGTAGAGCTGACAGATTGGTTGGACAGGTTGTGGGTGCCAGGGGCCAGTTACCACAGATCTACACTGACATCGAAATCAACTACTTCCTTTTGAGAAGATTGCTTGGTGTTAAGACTGATGGCCAGAAGCAGGGTGCCAAGGTGCGTAAGTTGGAGTTGAATGAGGTTTTGATGGTGAATATCGGCTCGACTGCCACGGGTGCCCGTGTGCTTGCTGTTAAGGCTGATATGGCTCGTTTGCAGTTGACCGCTCCTGCTTGTACCGAGGTCAACGAAAAGATTGCATTGTCCAGACGTATTGACAAGCACTGGCGTTTGATTGGGTGGGCCACTATCAAGAAGGGTACCATCTTGGAGCCGATTTCATAGAGGTAATAATAAGGATGGAGAGTAGCAATAGGTAGGTGAAAGAAGAAGGATGTTCTGGATAAAAGTATGAGTAGGATGTGGGGTAAAAAGTAGGTGAAATAGTATGGGCGTACTTCACTCGCTTTGCTCGTGAAGTGAGTGAGTGAGTGAACTTACAATATTACATTAATAACTGAATGAACGAGCGAGCGAAGCGAGTAAGTGAGTTAGTGAGCTTATATCACATAGATATTTCACTCACTCACATCACTCGCTTCGCTCATGATATTCGTTCGTATGGGTGGGGGTACTGATACAAGTAATTGAAAATTGATTCCCTTTGTTATTTAGTATGTTTGTGACTTGGTGAGTGAATATACCATATAGGAGGATTCTAAGCTGGGGGTATCTACAGGGAGTATTGTAGTCAGGGTATTCGATATATGTGGAAGGATTTTCTGTGAATAGGCTTTTTGAGTAGGCTTCCCTTGAATAGGCCTTTCCTCTCAATATAATTATCCTTCAATAAGAACCTCCTTCAAAGGGCTTCTTCAATATGCATCTCCTTCAATATGCATCTCCTTTAGGTTTCTCCTTCAATAGGTTTCTCCTTCAATAATACTTATTCCTTTCATTCGCTTCCCTTCATTTCAATCACCAGCCATCTCTACATTTAGTCATTATCAATATACTTTACTACTTTACCAATAACTCATTTCCCTTATCACACGTTTTCTTACTCATTCACTATAAGAACATTTTCAGTTCGTTCGCCCTTTCAGTTCTCTCTTTAGTTATGAAAGTTCACTCGTGAAGTAATCTCTGTTTTTGATGAAGGTTCACTCACTCACTCACTTCAATTGCTCTGCTCGTAATGTTCATTCGTTCATTCAGTCATCTCAGTATTTTTTGAAGGTTTACTCACTCACTCACTTCACTCGCTTCGCTCGTTCAGTTCGTTTGCTCGCTTAGTTATCTCAGTATTTTTTGAAGGTTCACTCACTCACTCACTTCACTCGCTTCGCTCATTCAGTTCGTTCGTTCATTCAGTCATCTCAGTATTTTTTGAAGGTTCACTCACTCACTCACTTCACTCGCTTCGCTCATTCAGTTCGTTCGTTCGTTCAGTTCGTTCGTTCGTTCAGTTCGTTCGCTCGTTTCAGTTCGTTCGCTCGTTCAGTTCATTTGCTCGTCAGTTCACCTCAATCTTGCAAATAACAGACCGAAACGACTCACTAGCCATAAACTTCGGAAGCAGATCACGCTCCATCATACGACATATATCCGTGCTAACCTTCGCAAAAACCTTCGAAATCTCCTCCAACAACTTGAGCGTATTCTGGACATCATCCACATCAGCAGGCATTTGCCTCACAATACTCTCGTCCAGCAAAGAAGCACTTGCTCCCTTCACAACCCTCTCAAAAGACTCAAACGAATCGTCGCTCTCACTGCAGTCAGGCGTGCGTTTCCTATCCACACACTGGAACGGAGAGTTTTTGAGACAACTGCCCCACCCTTCAGGCTTGCGGGAAGTGCTTTTCTTGTACCCAAAATCAACATCCACATCGCTCGGACTCAGATCGGAATTCGTGTAGCTTGTCCCCAGATCATCCTTCGAGACTGTGTCTGTCATGCTATACCCAAAATCCACACCAGTCCTCTCGAGCGGAGTCCCGGGAAACCCTGTGTCTGGAGGAGCTCCGCCAAGCATCACCCGTTGCACCATCTCCATCAAGTTGTAGTCGATGTTGGCAACAAACGGAGACTCATCGGACAAGTAGGTGAAGTATATGTTATACGCATGCTGTAAGCATATTGCAGAAACCTTCCGAAGGACCTTGCTCATTCTCTCGAAGTCACCTTCTTCGGCCACTCGCAATAACCTCCCAAGATACTTTGTCTTCTTTTCGTGCAGCTTGAGCTGGATGTGTAAATCGAGGTTTTCTGCACAGTACTCGCTTTCCAAATGCTTGCGGAACAAGTAGCGCATTCCGGGGTCGCGAAGAACATCTTTGAGAGGAAATTGATCTCTTCTCGGCCTCTGGACCAAAACATTGCTGTAGATCCCCCACTTCACCTCACGGGTCCCCAAAGCCCCTAATGTGTAAAATGCCTCTCTCAGGTTCAAAAATCGGTCCTGTACTGCAACCAGCGGAGAGAGCTCAATTGCCTCAAGAGACCCCCTCTGCAAAAGTAGCGTTGCAATGGTGGTGGCATGTTCTTTACTCATGATATCCGTACAATCACACAACCATTGGATTATTGCGGCACCACTGGTACACAATGGCACCACCTCAGCACCAAAAACCCTGTCTCGGAACAACCTAACTCCGGTGCTTGAAACATAGTACTGTACGTGAGAATCTGATTCCGGGTTGGTGAAAAATCTGTGGTGAAACGGACTCTTGACAGCCTTTTGTCCGTGGTTATGGTTCAAGAAATCTTCCAAACCATCTATATTCACATTCAAGCACGGGAGTGGGTCGGGCTTCATTGTGGGGGTCCACACATTTGGCTCGGGGCCCATAATACGCATGAACAATATGCACAAGAAGAATTCAGAATACACAATCTTATCTGTTAGGGCATCTCTTTCGAAATAGAATAGATCCATGGTGCAGAACGATGGGTCCAAAATGACCATGGGACACTGATTTCTCTTCATACCGATGCGTCTGCAAAAGTCCGTGACTATCGAAATTCCTTTGGGAGTGGGTTGTAAGAGCACTCCGGGTTTGGGCTTATCACGGGTTCGATCTGCGGGAGAATGGAGCAATTTTGCTGTGTAAAAACGGTGGACAAGACCTACAGCTTTTTCGGCCGACACTTTGTAACGGATGGTAGTTGTAGTAGGGAAAAGATCAAAACTGACTTCGAGATGTTCCATGACAGCCAAGGCTTTTTCCAAGGAGAACAGAAATGGGTAGGTTTTCAGGAAGGAGAATTTGGAAGGAGCTGGTTGCAAGTTAAGTGCTATGATCATCATGGAATACATGCATCTTAAGTCTTTTTCGTAAAGGGTTCCATCCAGAGTCCTACTGGTACCCCTATACTCGTGGAGGATGGTGGACATGGATGATGAAGAACTGGGGATTGCTCACATTTATCTTTAATTGCTGCAAATTGTTGTATGAAATTTGTTTTATAAATCCCAAAGAGGAAATCAGGGAAGAAAAAGGCCCACATTTGGGGAAGGGTGTGTTTCACGAACGAACGAGCGAGCTGAACGAGCGAAGCGAGTGAAGTGAGTGAGTGAGTGAGTGAGTAAACCTTCATTAAATTCAGGGATTTGGTAGGAGGGATATTATGATTGAGAATTTATATACAGTGTTGATAGGAGGGACATTATGAGTGATAATATGAGTGATAATATGGGTGATATTAGTTTAGTTATCTACTTATGTTAATTCACTCATTTAGTAATCTATGATTATTCACTCACTCACTTTGCTCGTGAAGTAGGGATATTATGAGTGTTAGTAGAAATGATAATATGAGTGTTAGTAGAAGTGATGATATGAGTAGTATTAGTTATAGTAGAAGTGATAATATGAGTGATATTAATAGAACTCATTACTAATAACATCGAGCCAGAGTGCATTTATAGAGCCATAGAGAATTCTTAGCATTCTTTGAATTCTTAACATTCTTATTATTCTTAGTATTCTTAGCATTCATAGTACATTTATGAGTACACTATTACACTTTAATACCACTATTCCATATTCTCACTCCTCACATTCAGTCACCCTTTCACTATGTCACTCACTCACTCACTCACTCACTCACTCACTCACTCACTCACTCACTCACTCACTCACTCACTCACTCACTCACTCACTCACTCACTCACTCACTCACTCACTCACTCACTCACTCACTCACTCACTCACTCGCTTCGCTCGTGAAGTTCGTTCGCTAAATCTTTGTACAATCCTTTTTAATTTTTCAAATAGATGGGAGCTAGAAAACGATCAATAGATAAATGCGAGGGTGGACCTGAAACACCCAGCAAGTTGCTAAAAACAGAGACGTATCCAATAGATTATGGTGAAGGTGTGGAGGATGGTTGGGAAAAAAGTGAAAACTCAACGGGAGTAATAGGAAATGAACCAAGTGAGGACTCAATGGGAAATGATCCAAATGAGGGCTCAACGAAACACTCAAACAATCACAACTTATCACAAAATCATTCAAATGGCAACCCGTCACAGCATCCGTCAAATGACTCAAAGGAAGATACCCCCAATGATCCAGTGAAAACAGACTGGATAAAGGCAGATACATTAAAGACCGATTTGATAAAGGCGGACTCAGTAGAACCAGATTCACATGTCGATCCCAACTATCCCCAAAAACATGCGCAAAAGGTTACTGCTACCTCTGGATCAGACCCCAAAACAGATGATAATTACGATTATTCCAACTTCAATTCTTATTCCAAAACAGACGTCAATCCTGAATCTTCCATAACAAACGCCAATTCTGAGTACTCCAAAACAGACGTCAACATTGCCCGCTCTCAAATCAGAGCTCAATTACTCGGACGCTTCGACAACATCAAGCTTCTGAAAGTCCTCTACAATAAATACCTCGAGGTCTACAAGCTCATAGAACATACAGTCCGTGACCATGAAGGTCACTCAACACTCATCATCGGTCCGCGAGCAACGGGAAAGTCTGCAATAGTGGAGACCGCATTGGCAGATATAACATCCAAATACCAGGACCACTTCATCACAGTGCGACTCAACGCGTTCATACATGCCGACGATAACGTCGCATTGCGTGAGATTGCCAGACAGCTCGACATCAACAAAAACAACGATGAAGTGGAAGAAAGTGCCACTTTTGAGCAGCGCTCGATCAACGACACCTTTGCCAACATCCTCTCAATTCTCGAGCAGAAAAACGCAGAGCCCGACCTGAGACTTGCCATAGTGTTTGTGATTGATGAGTTCGAAAAGTTCACCACGTCCAGCAGCAAACAGACCTTGTTGTACAACTTGTTTGACATGACGCAGAATATTTCTACGCCGATATGCGTGGTGGGAGTGCTGACGAGGTTAACTGCGCGGGAACTTCTCGAGAAACGTGTCAAGTCGCGGTTTTCTCAGCGCATCATCACTATTGAGAAGTGCAATCTGATCGACAGCTTCTGGCAAGAGGCCCGCTTGAACTTGATACTCAACGACAAGGTCATCGCATCGATGGAAAATCCGGGGTATGGAAAGGAGTGGAATGCGCGCATGGACGAGCTCTTTGAGATGCCATCCAACTTGCGCAAGCTAGTGTACCAGAACTATTTCTCTGTCAAGAACTTGAAAGAGTTGAACAACTGCATGGTGTATGCGATTCTGCGAGTGAGTCTGCAAAATCCGTTTCCACTCGACTGTGACTTGAGTATGTATGTGAAGTCCCAGATGACAAATAATGTGCAGTCCATGGTCAGTGCGCTTCTGCCGCTAGAGCTTCTCCTCGTTATTGCTGCGGCACGGTGGATCGAAAAGTACGAGTTGCAGGTCATCAACTTCAACTTGGCATATGCAGAGTACAAGGACATGATCAAGACATATAATATCAGTGCGACGTCGAATACCATGGGTAACAGCGGTCTTGATAGCAAGATGCTTACCAACATCAAGATTAATCAGAAAGTGTGGCTGCCGCAGATTTTGACTAATAGCTGGGAGTTTTTGTACAAGCTTGGGCTTTTGCTAGATGCATCGGGAGTCACCACGAACAACGATGGGCACATCATCACAAACATCAGCTTGAACAAGAATTTGGTGATTGAGGACAGCAGGCTGGTTCAGTTGGATATTACGTTGGACGAGTTGGCGCAGTTGTTGGAGGGGCACAGTTTTAAGAAGATGACGCAGTTGTGAGGAGCGAACAAACTTCACGAGAGAAGCGAGTGAAGTGAGTGAGTGAGTGAGTGAGTGAGTGAGTGGACTTTCATAATTGAGGAGATTTCTGAACGAGTGGAGCGAGTGAACTTTCATAAGTAAGGAGATAACTGAGTGAGTGAGTGAACCTTCATTGAATACAAAGATTACTGAGCGAGCAAACGAACGTCACGAGCAAAGCGAGTGAGTGAGTGAGTGAACTTTCATAAGTAAGGAGATTTCTGAACGAGCAAATGAACCTCACGATCAAAAGAACCTCACTCGCTTTGGTCTTGAAATGAGTGAGTGAATGATCTCACATTACTAGATAGTGAGTGAGTATTCCTTATAAATAGATGGGTGAGTAAATATACTTCATATCGAGGCGAGTGAGTGAGTGAACTTACATTATATAGAGAAGTAGGTGAACTTGCGTTTTATAGAGAGAACTAAGTGAATGAACTTTCAAAAGAGGAAACAGTTGAGTAACCTTTTATAAATGGAGATAATAATTGAGTGGACTCTCATAATTAAGGAATTGGTTTAGTTATCTCTATATAATGTATGTTCACTCGCTTTGCTCGTTAATTCGTTTAGTTATATCCATATAATAATGTATATTCACTCACTCACTCGCTTTGCTCGTTCATTCGTCAGTTATCTTCATACAAGTATATTCACTCACTCACTCGCTTTGCTCGTTCATTCGTCAGTTATCTCCATACAAGTATATTCACTCACTCACTCGCTCTGCTCGTTCATTCGTTCAGTAAACTGAATTTAAAAAACTACTCTTGGTACTATTTCTCCACATACTTTCAACATGACTCTCCCAGAAAACGTTATTGGACTCCTCACATCAACAAGGTTTTTGCATTTGGCAACCAGCCGCGATGACATTCCCCATGTATCGTTAATGAATTACACATACTACAAGAATGGTGATGTTCACGAGGTGATTATTTCTACCCCTAAAGCAACCACCAAGTACGAAAATATTGTTCAAAATCCCAAGGTGGCGATCTTGGTTCACGACTGGATGTCTGTGAACAATGACGAGAAGTCGACGGGCAAGAGGAACTCATTGTATGAGATGTTGGCCAACATCAACAAAAACGAGCTTGGCAGAGTGTCTGTTATGTTGGTGGGATCGGCGGAGATTGTCGGATGTGATCTGCCGCAGTTTCTGTTTTACAAGCTGTTGCACAAGAACAACACCCAGATTGACGAGTCTCAGGTGAAGAAGTATATTGATGATGAGGAGAATGCTCTTGTTGTGATTAAGGTTGTTTCGTGTAAGGTTACGGACATGGACAACAACATTAGTGAGTATTAGGGGATGGGGTATTTCACGAGCGAAGGAAAAACTACTGAACGAGTGAAGCGAGTGAAGGGAGTGAGTTAGGGAGTGAGTAAAATGAACTGAACGAGTGAGTGAGTGAGTTAATGAAGGAATGAATTGATGAGTCAATCAATGATTGAGTATCTGTTCTGAATATGAACAAAGTGATTAAAAGATACGGCCAATATTTGAATATGAACAGAGTAAGAGACCGAATGATATTTGATATTGGACTGAATAAAAGATACCAAGCAATATTTGATAATCAGATTGAATTAAGATACCAAATATTTGAATATCAGATCGATTAAAAGATACCAAACTTCAACCTGCATTTGAATATAAACAGAGTATGAACTTTTGGGACTAGAAAAACATGGAAACTGATTGTCGTAAGCTTGCAAATATGCGATTGCATTAAAATGATATTCGCTATAAGCTTATCATGGAAACTGAATGGCCTACTTTTCCAAATGTGCCAAGTCATACAAAGTATATCAAACACCGACCTGATACTACCCCATTTTGACGCTCCAATATCGTACATGAACAAACTAGTCACCTATACTCCAATAAGTGCAATTTACTGCGATATGATCTTCACGTACAGGGCTTTCTAGGCTACCTTCTACATATATCCCTGCACAGATGTCTGTGGACGTATCAGGTCGAAATACACTTACGTGCAATATAACTGTGACTTAAAAGTACCGAAACACTTGCTAATGAATCTCACGTAGTCAGCCTTTTAGATCTCCAGTTTGAAAATCCTATCTATCTAGCTACACAGTTTAACTACTCTTCGTGTTTTGTCTATTAATTGCTCCATATCCATATTCAATCTGACGTTTGATCTTTGCACCTCGTCTCGTCGTACCAAAAAATTGAAGTCTACTTATTTGAGTTAATCAGTAATAGGATCCTAATTACCTCTTCACCAGTCGAGGGATCTCCTCATCCTCACCAACTCACCCCTCATTACTCACCCTCACCAACTCACCACTCATTACTCACCCTCACCAACTCATCACTCATTACTAACCCCCACCCACTTAACTAGTCCTTTCCAAAAATCCAAACCTGCTAAGAGGCCATATCACCATCAAAACTCTACCAACAATTAATCCCTTACTAATGGGCCCAAAAGTGTTGCTGTCAATGGAATGGAACTCATTGTCTCCTTCCACCCATACATGATTTCGCGGTACTACTGCCTCTGGTTTGGGATATGGACGCCTAGTGGTAACTACGTCACCCTGTAAACCCTTCACACGCTTGGTTACTATTCGTTCAGGATCGTTTGGAGAATGAAACATTACCACATCTCCCCTCTCGTAAGCACGTTCTTTTGCACCGTATTTGGCCACAAGAACCACGTCATTGGCTGTGGTGCTGGTCCCAGGGTTGAATGTGGGTGACATCGACCGGCCTGTCACCCGGTAGGGCTGGAAGAGGTGGTTAGTGAAGGTATATACCACGGGAATCCACGTGAGGGCGAGCAATGCCCTATTAACAGAACTCATGGAGCTTTTTTGGAAATGATTTTATAAATATAATGGCAAAAAAGGTGATTAAGTCTGTATTCATAGAAGGATTTGTTAGTGATTGAATAAGTTCATAGAAGGATTTGTTAGTGATTGAATAAGTTCATAGAGTATCTTGTTAGTCATTGAATAAGTCTATAGAATATCTTGCTAGTGATTGAATAAGTTCATAGATCTTGTCAGTGAATAAATAAATTCTTACAATGTCTTGTTGGTGATTGAACAATTTCATAGAAGGCCTTCGTCTGTCAAGATATAATTGCTTTCGTTATGGTTCAACACATAGAGAATGCCTTTCATTAGTCAAGATGAGATACATTAAATGTGAGTGGATTTTTAAATATATAATATGAACAAAGGTTGTAGGAATGTATGAGTAAAAGATGAATTGGTGTTTATCGAACAAAGGTTATTCAAAATTTTAAGAATAAATGAGTGTTATGAAATGGTGTTCATCGAACAAAGCTTAGTTAACTGCTTTCATATAAGCATTAATTTTCTTTTTATTGCTTTCATATAAGCAATTGAAAAGGAGAATATCACCAATTTAGTAAATTGTCAGTAACCACAGAATATGTATTGCTTTGCTTGGTTTTTGGAAATTAAACTAAGGAGTCTGTCTATCTCCCACTCTAAATCATTTGCAATCAAGATCGATTACGTAATCAACATATAATCACCAACAGAATTTTCAGATAGAGGCTCTATTGTAGTCAAGTCATACACTTGAGTGTAAGCAGTATATCTACAGCTGTCTGATTTACAGCTGTCTGATCTACAACTGACTAATGATACCAAGTCAAGTAAAAAAGTTGAACGAAAAATATAAAAATCACTATGTCTGGACTCGACCAAATCTTACTTGAAGACATCGCACGTTTCTGCCCTCAACAGTTTCTTGCTTTCCACCAATGCATGTCCAAGCCCGAGACTGTCTCGTGTGAGGCTGAGCAGGCTGCGTTGTCGAAGTGTGTGAGAACCTCTGTTCCTACTTTTCAGAAGATCCAAGGTGTTTGTTCGGGCAAGATGCAGGCGTACGAGGCTTGTTTGACTATGAACGGGATGAAGCAGGAGAAGTGTGAGAGTGAGTTGAAGGTTTTGAGAGAGTGTGCGACGTCGACTTTGTGAGCGAACGAATTCACGAGCAAAGCGAGTGTGTGGGTGAGTGAACAAACATGAATTGAAAGATAACTGAACGAACGAGAGGTTTTTAGTAGAATAGACGAGGAATAGTAGAATAGATGAGGAATAGTCGAATAGATGAGGAATAGTAGAATAGACGAGGAATAGTCGAATAGATGAGAAATAGTAGAATAGATGAAGATTAGTAGAATAGATGGGATATAGAGAATAAACGAGGATTGATGAGGTCAGTAGATTAGAATGGGGATAATAGTTGTAAAGATCAACATTAGTATAAAGATTACAGATGAAGTTTATAATACATAAAGTTGGAGATTGAAAAATACAAAACAATGGAAGATGAATGGTCGGTAATGAGGATGATGATGTGTGGGCTAAGTTGTGAAAATGTTAATGAAATGAAAGGAAATATAGATTGAAAAGAAGACAATAGAAAGGCGGTGAGTCGGAAGATTTTAGTGTTATTGATTGTGTGGAGATGGACTGAAAAACTATTGCTTGAGATATGGATTCCGTTCAAGATGCTATAAAATACAATTTTCACCTAGAAGATGAACAGGGAACACGAGAAGCCACACAAGTGTTCACGGGGAGATATGACCTTATATCGTAATGGTGAAGAGTTCATCATCTTTTGCACCGTGGGTTAAAGTAATACCGATATATTTTGACATTACCAGAAGCACGGATATGTTTTATTCAGCACCAACTCGTACAGACTTGTATAAGAACAACAGATACAAGGGTATGAAGTGCAGTGAAAGCAAGAACAAGGGGAGTTGATTCAGACTAAGTAAAGGCAGGTACAAGGGGGTTGATTTAGACTAGGTCAACTCAGGTAGTCAGGTTGGCGATGTTTAGGATCAGGCAGTCAAGTTAGACCTAAGTGTAGTACTAGGTCAATCAGTCAAGTTAGACCTAAATGTAGTACCAGATCAATCAGTCAAGTTAGACCTAAATGTAGTACCAGATCAATCAGTCAAGTTAGACCTAAATGTAGTACCAGATCAAGCAGTCAAGTTAGAACTAAATGTAGTACCAGATCAAGCAGTCAATCTGGAATAGTGTAGTGAATGCATTCAAGCAGTCAAATCAGACCTGAATACAGGAGAACAAATTCCAGCTTGTGTAGAGTCTATGAGTTAGTAATTCATGTGAATATTACCTCAGTTCATTTGGTATAACCTCAGTTTATTTCACTCACTCACCCAGTTCATTCCCTCAGTCATTCCCTCAGTCACTCCGTCTCTCACTCGTTCAGTTCATTTTGCATACTCACTCCCTCACTCACTCACTCCCTCCTTCACTCACTTCACTCGCTTCGCTCGTTTAGTTCGTTCGCCTATACTTCTGCACAAGATTCTGCATCCGGATTGGACTCAAATATTTAGCCGAAAACTCTCTGTCCTGCCCAGAATTATGAGTCTCTTCCATGTCATGCTCGTGATGAAGAAGCTCGTGCTCAATGTCCTCTTTGTGTTTAATCAACACATCCGGATCATCCTTGGCATGATACTTCCGCCAATGGTGCTCTTCATACTCAGATTCAAAGTCAAGATGATGTCCCTGACCGTAGCCAAAGTCTGGAAGACTCCCACCGTATTTCGTATACTCCTTCCACTCGTCCATCGAGATCTTTCCATCGTTGTTTGTATCAATCAACTTCAAGATGGTCGAGACAACATGGTCCTTTGCATCCTCGGTGATGATCTGATCGTGAGTGTTCTCGCCCATTCCGGAGCCATCTCCGACAACCTCTTCACGCATCAAACCATAGATGTTGAGTATATCGGCGCGATCCCACTCTCCTGTGTTGGCGATATTGTGCAATTTGAAGAAGGTTCCGTGGTCATATTCATCCAAGTCATGTTCTTCTTTCATGTGCCAGTCCTGCCACAGCATTCCGTCTGGTTTCTGGACTACCTGGCTGTGAGCATGGGCGAGTGCTAGCGTTGCAAGGAGGGCAAGTTTCATGAATAATACAGGTAGAATGAATATTAGAAAAAGAACGAGTGAACGACCGAACTTCACGAGCGAACGAACGAACTTCACGAGCGAAGCGAGTGAAGTGAGTGAGTGAGTGAGTGAGTGAGTGAGTGAGTGAGTGAGTGAGTGAGTGAGTGAGTGAGTGAGTGAGTGAGTGAGTGAGTGAGTGAGTGAGTGAGTGAGTGAGTGAGTGAGTGAGTGAGTGAGTGAGTGAGTGAGTGAGTGAGTGAGTGAGTGAGTGAGTGAGTGAGTTAGCTAGTGAGTTAGCTAGTGAGTTAGCTAGTGAGTGAGTGAGTGAGTGAGTTAGCTAGTGAGTTAGCTAGTGAGTGAGTGACTGAGTGAATATACATTATAGAGAATTTATCGCTTGAGTAACCATGAAGAGTTAAGAATAATGTATTGCTTGGGTAAACAAGAAGAGGGCCTTTTTGTGACAGTGTTATCAGGGAAGGTTTGAAGGGAGGGTTGACAGAAAAGTTTAACCACCTGAGTACAAATATTTTCAACTATAATGAACAGAACTATTAAATACAAAGAATAATTAGTCAAAATACATCATAGTAGTAAACATCTTAGTAAACAACTTAGTGGTAAACATATTAGTGGTAAACAACTTAGTGGTAAACATATTAGTGGTAAACAACTTAGTGGTAAACAACTTAGTGGTAAACAACTTAGTGGTAAACATATTAGTGGTAAACATATTAGTGGTAACTTAGTGTAAACATATTAGTAGTAAACATCTTAGTAATAAACATCATAGTATCGTCTTAGTAATAAACATCATAGTATCATCTTAGTAGTAATCGATCACAGCTCAACAACAGTTGGCAAGAAGATTACTATGACAGATTGACAGAAAAGCTAAAATGACGTAATGACTAGAATGACAGCTAAAACAAAAACACAGTAACAAAACAAAATACACTAAATAATGACAGAACCAAAAGCACTAACGATGACAAAGCACTTACGATGACGAAACCAAAAACACTAAATAATGGAGGATTGAAATATATCGGCACTGTGGGTCATATACTTTTAATGGGTTACGAATCCCACAGCACAGTAGGAGATAGACACGTACAGAACAGGGTGACACGTGAATCATTTTGTCATATATATGGAGTGATCAGAGAGTGGATGTGATCTTGTCAAAAGTGATCTTGTCAAAAGTGATCTTGTCAAAAGTGATCTTGTCAAAAGTAATCTTTCTGTTTTTTCTTTTTATCAGAGGATATAATGGAGGCTGAGAGGTAATCTAATATGTTTTTTTCTGGTAGTGGGATGGTCTAAGAATATTTTATCTTCATTAAGTGGTCTCGTTTAAGTGGTTGGTTAAGTGATTTCGTTTAAGTGGTTCGTTTTTGGCAGAGAGGTTCATTTTTTGTGGTCTAGTGTTTTCTTCATAGTTATTTGCTATGTCTTCTTTTTAGTATTCATAGTTATCTGCTTGTCTATTTTAGTGTCTATCGTTATTTACTATGTCTTCTTATCACTATTAGCTTGCCTTCTTTTTAGTGTACTTTTCTGTTCTTTTCTGCCCTCTTTTTAGTTCTTTGCTACCCTCTTTTTAGTGTTCTCCTCTTTCGAGTGATCTTTGCTCATCATCTCTACTCCCTGCCTTCTTCACCTTCCTCTCTAAATATCTTCTGGTTGTGGACTCTGGCTCTCCTGCTATTGTATCTTTCTGCCTCAGAACCAATACAGTTGCTTTCCATTTTACTAAATAATGAGTCAATAAGCTTATTCACAGCCTAATACCATATCAATACCCTACAGCTTTCCCGTCCACTCAATATCTCCCTCACGATTAGTAACTCGACCACTCACACTCACTGAATGGTGCTCGAAAGTTACACTCACAGTGACATTAGCCAATCGCTCTTTTCCCTCTTATCTCCCCACATATTTCTCCACTTTTCCATTTTCCTTCCATTATTTCATTTTCTCACTTTCGCTATGGTCAATGACAATTTACCCACACGCCCAACCGAGTCGCGAGTAGGAAGACTGAATCAGCGCTACTCGGAGAGTGGCTCGCGTATGGTGGCAGGGTGTATATGCCTCAATGATACAAAAGACAAGGTCATCATGATCCTGCTGCTGCTGCACCCAGGCAAATGGGTACTCCCCAAAGGAGGCATTGAGTTGGACGAGTCCGACGACTTTGTCGTGTCCGCAGTACGTGAAACGTGGGAGGAGGCTGGAGTCGAGGGGAAAATCGAACGGAAGTTGCCGGTTGTTTATGATTCTCGAGGATCCACAGCTCCGATAATTAAGGGCGATTTTGATCCAACAAAAGGTCAGGTGCCGAAATCCGAGTTTCATTTCTATGAGCTTATTGTGGATGAATTGAGCACCAAATGGCCGGAGTCAGACTGCCGCGAACGTCGGTGGTGCACGTATCTGGAGGCAAAGCATGAGTTGGAGAAGGCAAAGAGACCGGAGTTGGTTTCTGTGTTGGATCTGTCTTGTATAGTACGGGATGGGGGGTATTAGGAGCGAACGAACTTCACGAGCGAAGCGAGTGAAGTGAGTGAGTGAGTGGAGTTAAATAACACAGAGATAACAGAGCAAACAAACTTCACGAGCGAAGCGAGTGAGTGAATGGAGCTAAATAACACAGAGATAACTGAGCGAGTGAAGTGAGTGAGCGAGTTGACCTAAATAACGCAGAGATAACTGATCAAAGAAACTTCACTCGCTTCGCCCGTCAATGAGTGAACGAACTTAAATAACATACAGAGATAACTTGACGAACGAACTCAAATAACATACAGAGATAACTACGTGCCCATGAAACGGTTTTCAGTTAGACGGGTTTTTCAAAGTGAGTTGGAGGTCATGACTGTATCACTAGAGACCATCACTGAATGTGTATACCATCTGATTTTGACAACATGGATTATTGAATGATCATGGGTTATTGAATGATCACGGGTTATTAAATGATCATGGATTATTGAATGACCATGTATTACTGAATGACCATGTATTACTGAATGACCATGTATTACTGAATGATTACAGGGATTTTGACAAGGATTCTTAATGATCATGGATTCTTAAATGATAAAATGGATAATCGAATTTTCATGGATTCTTTAATAATAAAGATTTCAAATGATAACATGATCTTGAATGATAACATGCATTATTAAATGGTCTATATAACCTATGACATTGATTGATGGACGGAATCGTCAAATGTTACTAACAGTGAGTAAATCGTGGATGCAGTTTCACTTCCAATTATCATACCTAAGGTAAGTGTAGTGGTCTGAGTTTGAAAATCGTATAGTGATAGGTGTGGGGTGTTTACAAGTGTACAAGTGTTTGTATGAGGTTTTTGTCAGTGTGTTATTAGGTCAGCGTTTTATCAGGTCAGCGTTTTATCAGGTCAGCGTTTTATCAAGTTGACGCTATTATGTCTGAACTGACCAACACACCACATGTGTGCGCTCGTATGCGTTACCCAGAGAAAATAGACGAAGCCATATATCAGCACATTCCTGGAATGGCGCTCAATACATCCTTTATACAACCAGTATTATGCTCAACAATCGTGTTATGGTTTACCAGTGCAAGTATCTAATTGTCATTCTTTGTGATATCATAGAAATTTTTGAAAGAACACTCTCCACATTGCAAAATACCATTCACATTTCTGTCGTATTTCCTTGAGTCACTATTACCTAGTTTTGCCAATACCTTGAAAACTGCCGAAACTAACGACTATGCTAAATGAGCGTAAAAAATACACTTCATCATAAGTGAATAAAAGGTTTATTCCTCTTAATCCAGCACCTTTCTGGATGTCAAGCCCCCAGAAAATCTTTGCTTGAGCGTTGAAGACAACCAAGATACCGTGTAGTATGGATGTTTACGTGCATGGTACAAAGCCCTTGAGTCTCGATCCCCAGTCCATAAAAAGCCTCCATCTCAAACTAATTCGTCAAAAAATTCTCTCTTACCATATTGTAAGCTCATTAAACTTTAATTGGTTCTGTTTGTACTCCGGCGCTAATATGATGTACTGTGGCCTGAGCTTCCATTTCTTGACTTTAAACATGTGCCATTCAACACTAAATTTTGCATTTCACAGTCCAAGTACACGCTTCGTGCGTTCCCCCTCAACCACGGCAGGACAAGAAAGTGTGAAATTTCCAATTTGGTTGCATTTTTGCAGCCATTTTTCAGCGTATAAATATGAGACAGTCCAAAAATTATTCAAAATCACAAACTACTTCAGAATAACTGAGTGTATTAAAGTGAGCGTTTAGGTCTTTAGGCTTCATTAACTCCCTGGCGTTAATATCGCCACTAACGTGTTATAGTTCGTTGCTATAGTTCACTTCCTTGTTAAGTCCTGCAATCATGAGCGATCCGGCGACCTGATCCTGGAGAGATCAAGCTTCACAATGAAAGTGAACTATTGAATTGAAAAGCGAAAATATTTCACCGTCTCTATTCTAGCTGTACTGGTTCCAGGGGACGTCTGTGAGGCATACTCTGGAAGCTTTACAGAGTGGGCACTAGGGATTGTTGCTCACATGTGGGACGCACCAGGTTACCCCACATGTAGTAGGGCGCCATGTTGGAGGGTATGGGGTACTGGTGCAAATCGAGCTTCTCATTGGGGGAGTCTGGTTACAACGAACAGGCGATCACTACGGTCAGCGTAAAGTACGAAAGGGGTACATGAATCGGTACATAACGGGGGTGTAATTTATGCATTGCCCTTGCATCTGACTTCAGTTGTATGCAAGTGCCTTACTTTATGCGTCATCAATATGCAAGGGTATTGGCATGGTAAATGCTTTGGAAAATTCTAATGAAAGTCATTCACTTATAAAGTCCATTCGCTCGTTCAGTAACCTCTATAATGAGAGTCACCAACTCATATAAAGTTCGCTCGTTCAGTAACTTCTATAATATAAGTCACTCACTCACTCGCTTTGCTTGTTCAGTTCGCCTCACTAACTCACTGTCATTAACGCTGGTTGAGAGTTTTATGAAGTTTCATCAGCCTGTTTGGTCTTGCAAAAAGATAATATTAAACTTTGTTAGTACGATAAAATTGGTGTGTGAAAAGGTGCACAGCAAATATCGTTATCTTCTTTCACTGATTCGACGTTCAACGACAACAGTTATGTTTGCAAAGAGTTGCGTAAGATCTTGATACCTGAAGAAAATGATCCATTTGGTCCTGGGCTGGAGATATGGAAGGAAAAATATAATAAAGCACTGATTAAACCAGACAGAGGTTGCGAGGTGTACGAGTACAGTAGTACCAAACTAACGCTTCAATAAATTATGGCTCGTCACTTCTGAAGCAAACATCAGACTGTTGTTTAATATCGTCAATTTTGTTCAATTGAATGGTAACTCAAGAGGTTTCCTCATTTGAGTATTCATTGAATACCATGCGACAGTTTCACCAAGTAATGTCATGTCACTAGCAGTAACAGAATCATATTGGTAATATATTGGTAATAGTTATAACAAACATGTGATATGACATGGCATGTCTGAGGAGTCTTGTCTGAGGTGTTCCGAAATCTACTATAGTCAGCGTCATATACTGTAAACTAATGACACAAGCTGGGCCAGAACCTTGAATAACTTTAAGCATAACCAAGGGCTTGTTCGTAGAAGTATTCACTTACGGAGACTATTCTCATGGATTTGTGTTGGTACCTACAACTGATTTCATCAGGTCCCGAATATACCCAGTCACTGGAGTTTATTCTTCTTCAGTACGGCCAGAGTCAGTCCTGTTAGTTGGAAATACGGTAATAGAATTATCGAAGCCACGAACTGACACTCACTTCCGGGGAAAAGCGAGTGAAGTTTGTTGGCTCATTCAGATGTCTCTAGATAATGATTCACTCTTTCAGTTGTCTTTATACATTATGTTTGCTACTCAGTTTTTTCGTTCATTCAGTTTCTAGGTAATTTTTGCTCACTCACTTGCGCTCTTCACGAGTAAAGAGAGTGAAGTTCGTTTGCTCGTGAAGTAATCTCTGTATGTGAAGATTCACTCACTCACGCACTTCACTCGCTCTGCTCGTAAACCTCGTTCGTTCATTCAGTTATCTCTGTATTTGATGAAGGTTCACCCACTTAGTTGTCTCTAAAAAAGGTTCATTCACTCACTCAAAGAGAATTCACTCACTGAAAATAACTCACTCGCGAATGATAAAACATTGACTAACAATTCATCTTAAATGTGCTCATAAATGTGCTCATAAATGCTTTCGCTTGTTCAGTTATCTTTTAATGACTTCACTCACTCACTCACAAGCGAGTGAATTCGTTCGTTCAGGTATCTCGAATAAATGTGAGTTCACTCATTCAGTTCTTTCACTTGTTCAGTTATCTCTGTATATGTCTATTCACTCACTCACTCACTTCACTCGCTTCGCTCATTCAGTTCGTTCGTTCATTCAGTTATCTCTGTTTTTGAAAAAGGTTCACCCATTCACTTATTCACTCGCTTCGCTCATTCAGTTCGTTTATCTCTGCTTTCAAAGAAGGTTCACTCACACACTCACACTCTCACTTATCTCTGTTATTTAAACAACCCCCCCATCAAATTAGCCAACATATTCGGCTGACTATTCACATTCCCCAACTTCAACCCAAAATACGCAAATCCAAGATACTCAACAGGCCCAACAAGTTTGTACTCCCCAAGAAGACCCTTGTACTCCGCATGCAACTGAACAAACTTGCTGCTGTTCTCGCGCGTAAGACGCAAGGTCGCCACAAGAAGCTGGAGGAAATTCACCAATGAATGCCCCGGGTAAAACCGCACACCCTCCACTACCTCGGGCTTTTCCAACACCTCGACAAAAAGGTCTATGGCCTCTTCGGCAAACTTGATGTTGCGCAAGTACGCATAATTAATAACAGCCCTGCTCAAGAAAACACCCGCGTCCACGGCCGAATCCTCAAGAGCTGCTTTCCGGTACCAGTCACGCAAGTATGCCACGTAAACAGGCAATGCATCGTGTGTCCCCAAAATCAAATGCAATTCGGCGAATGCAAACAACTTTTCGCCGTCCTCCTTGCTCACACTGCTTGCCTGTAATCTACGGAGGAACTTGCTTCCGAAAAAGGTGTGTAATTGTGCATCACCGTATTTGTTTGTCTCGGTTTGAGACCATTCGATGCTTTGTTTGGACAAATCAACGAGTGTTGCCTCGTCATCGGGGAACAACAGAAGCAACTCAATGAGCTTGGATCTGCGATCACTCTCAGTACTGGTGATGCCGGCGTCATTGTAGACCAGTAATAGATACGATGTGAGGTCGCTTGCACTGGCGTATTCTTTGTTGGTGGCCAAGATATGGGCACCTTGGTACAAGAGATCGGCAGCTTCAGGGTATTGTTTCAGGTGGACATATCTGTTTGCGATTGTTCTTAATGTCTGATGTGCTTCGTAGAAGGATCCGCTATCGATCTTAGCCTGGAAGCGGGCGATAGTTCTCTGTAGTTTGGCGTCACTCATGGAAGTGAAAAATAAGATAAACAAAAAAGATAAAGTTGATTTTAGGTGGGGATAGATGGGGGTAAGAGGATAAGGAGTGGTGAGAGTGATATGATGATGAAAAGGATAATAGATTAGGACTTGGGTATGGATTATCAAGAAGATGATGATGACAAGGATTATGGGTAAGGATTATTTAAGAGATAGGATATTGACAACAGGTATAATTAAAGATTTACAGAGGACAGCTGAATAAGGAGAATGGGTATATAATGAGGACAGCTGAATAAGGAGAATGGGTATATAATGAGGACAGCTGAATAAGGAGAATGGGTATATAATGTGGACAGCTGAATAAGGAGAATGGGTATATAATGAGGACAGCTGAATAAGGACATGGATAATCAAAGGACAAGTTGAAGCACTTGATGAGGTGAGATATATTAGAGAAAGTGTAGGGATAGTGTTGACAATAATAGGTACGGGATTATTGTTCAAGAATAGTACGGGATTGTGATTACAGAATAGTTAGGGTACAGAATAGCACGGGATTAATTACAGAATACGCACGAGTATATCATACGAGTGAAGGTAAGACTTACCTAGGTGGCTCATGATGTAAAGTCTTAGGATAGCGTAAATGAGGTTGATACAACAATTTGAGTGTTTTGGGTCAGGGAATTATGCTTATTTGTAGTAGGTGCTCACCGACAATTCAGCACATAATAATAGCACATTGGAGAACTAGCACTGCTTCTCATTAACTTGGTTTTAAATGATTAAACTGTTGTTACGAGCCGTGTGTCTATATAAAGTGTAAAGTGTGGCCAAAGTGTTTAGTGTGTACCCTTGTGGTGATTACACAGTACATAACTTGAGTCTATACTGGCAGGTTAATTTACATTATAGTAGGTTGAAGTATATATGAAAGGTTGAAGTATATATCGCAGCATTACGTATATATGGCACTCGAAGTACTTCCTGGACAACCCAAGTAATACACTGATCAACTTAAATATACCTCTTGTAGGGTACTGGATGTACTAGGACTGCATAGAAGACTACTCTGGTACTGAGACTATATTCAGGTCTAACTCACCTTTAAGAGGGTAAACTTTGGGACATAAGGCCCGATGCATAACGAGGTCCAGTGCCATAGTTCTCGCCTAACCTCAGGGCTCGGTTATCAAGCCCTAAGTCCAAACCCTAGGGCTCGAAAGGCCAAAGCCCTAATCGAAGCCCTAATTCCAGAATAACCCTGTTCTAGTCTTGACCGGAGTATTCAGCTATAAATATGACCTAGTTAGCTCTTTAGAATAAACAAGTAAGTTACAAGTCTTTTCTAAACCAGAGTGTGAATCAACACCTCTTAAATTATATTATATCTAGTGTATTGTGCAATTACATAGCATACTACCCTAACTGCCTCATCCAATACAAATAAAACACCAACATGGAACGACATCATAGCCCCATTCAATACAAATAAAACACCGACTTGGAAAAATATCATATCCTCAACAAAGTGCCACTTCTCACTTCAGCCATGATATCCACAATACCCATTCCCTAGTACACTTTCACTGATAATCCACCAATTTCTCAGGACTACTCCTGCTCATTCGCCATGGCTCATCAAAACTTATTTGTGTATATAGCCTCGCTGTTCGCCTGTCATGAAACACAATGCGCGGAAAATGTTCTGCATGAGTGGCTGCAAAAATTGAAAACCAATCGGTATTTTGCAAGCACCAATAGTCTAGAAAAAGAAGATCCAAACAAGGAAAAGCACACCCATTGTAGGCAAGAGAAAAGTCTACGCGCTCGAAAACAATCCGAGCCAAGGATTCCCTACTGCCCTCGAGGATTTTACCTAAAAGCTGGTGAACAAGCCTATGTTTGTTCAGGAACATCTTGTGGACCCCCGGCGAAAACAAAAGCGTGGTTGCATATGACGGATCCGCAGAGAAAGCAAAGGATTTCAACTGGAATTGTGGTAATTTGTTCAGTAAGCTGCGTTCCCTCGCTGGAAAGGTCCGTTTTTTCAAAATAACCACAAGCAGCTGGAGCAGAGGAGGGGCTAACATAACTGCGGTTTCAATTTGTCTGGTTGATGACGAGACTAGTGTGAGTGACGTAAGCTGAGAGAATACAGGGAGGTATTTTTTCAACCCTCTTCTTTCATTCAAGTTGGCGTTCAAGGCTAGTATATGGGGAGCGAGGCCTTTTTCAGTAACCATTTTTATTTGTGTGCACAGTTTTCCAAGAGTGAGTGGTTTGAGGGCGAATATGAGGAACTGGTTGCGAAAGTATATTGATTTGCATGTGAGAGCGAAGTGCAAGATGTCCAGGAGGTTGGAATAGAGTCTGAAGGTGTGGTAGAGTGTTCGAGTGATGATTTCAGGGGATAGAGATAGGATTGTGGGGGGAGGGGAAGAGGGTATTAGGGAAGTAGAAGAGGGTATTGGGGAAGTAGAAGAGGGTATTGGGGAAGTAGAAGAGGGTATTGAGGGAGGTTTTGAAGAGTCAGACTGGGAAAGTGCTTTGATGAGGACATTTGAGTGTTGAATGATATGGGGGGATAATTTACACAGTGTATTTTGTTGAGTGTTCTGGGTGGGTAATTCACACAGTATATTTTCTTGAGTGTTCTGGGATGTTTTACAGAGTTCCTTTAGTTTAGTCTCCTGAGTAGGTCCATTTAGTTGCGCCCCCTGAGTGGATCCTTTTAGTTGAGTTCCCTGAATAGGCCCATTCAGTCGAGTCCCCTGAGTAGCCCCATTCAGTCGATTTCCCTGACTGGGTCTCTTCACACCTTCTTGTGTGCTCGGTTCATTTAAAATTTCCATGTTCAGACTGAATGTTCCAATTAACTTCTGTGGTTCTTTGATTCTCTCTCGATGATGCAAATTAACTTCACCTAGTTCAATCTCCTCCCTGTCCTTTTTCAGACTAGACAGATTAACACCCAATTCACTTTTTCGCTCTTGAAGTTGGTCCTTTTCCGTTACCGCTTTAAATTCCTTTTGTACCGTTTGTATGAATTCATTATCTTTTTGCCCATTTCCTTCTTCCGTCCCTTCCTTCTTCTCTCCTTTCCATTCCTTCTTTTTTTTTCTCTCTCCCCTCTTCTCTATCTTTTAACTTCCTACATTCCTTCTGTTTGTCAAGTCCCCTCTCTAACATTTTGCAGCAACAAATTAGCGGTTGAATTTTATCCAATAAAAAAAAGATCGAATACAATGAGACCAACAACAAGTTTACTCAAGCACGTTCCCCTCATCAGGTTTGTTGGTGGACCACACGCCGCAACCAGTACGTATCATGATAATGCCATGTTGGGATAGTAAGTCAGAACAAATCGTCTGACCATGCCATCCTTCCCTACACTTCCAACACCTTCCCCATATCCATGAATACTAACTTCAGAACACTCTTCTAAGCCACAGCCACACCCAATGGCTCCCAATGGCGAGATGCCAGGTCAGATAGGTCAGTCCTCGGGGTCCACCTACTTCAACAAGAACCCGGTGGAACCGAAGGAGGGCGAGTTTTTTGCAAGATCTGAGTTGTCCCCGAGATTCAGATACAAGCTTCCAAAGGAGGATGAGATTGAGAACATCGAGTCTGGTGGTGCTGCGTTGGTTTTTTAATCCTGGGATGATCCTGGGTTGTGTAGACAATAAAAGAAATGAGAAGAGATGTATGGGGGGAGGGTTAGAAGCAGAGCTGAGTTGGAGATACAGAGTTGGAGAGAGTTGGAGAGAGTTGGAGAGAGTTGGAGAGAGTTGGAGAGAGTTGGAGAGAGTTGGAGAGAGTTGGAGAGATACAGAAATGTCGGGGTGATATAGGTTGTGAGTGCTATATCATAGTGTAAGTTCACTCAGTCACTCAGCTATCTTCATATATACATGTATTATGTTCGTTCATTTACTCACTATATCTCCATATATTTTGTACGTCACTTACTTACTTACTAACTCACTCACTCACTCACTCACTCACTCACTCACTCACTCACTCACTCACTCACTCACTCACTCACTCACTCACTCACTCACTCACTCACTCACTCACTTCACTCGCTTCGCTCATTCAGTTCGCTCGTGAAGTTCGTTCGCTCAGTTATCTCTCTGTTTTATTTACTCCTGCACAAACCCAGTGGCAACTTTAAAAAATCTACAACAATGAACCACGATCCTCTCGCTTGGGGCAGGCCATCCAACAACACATACGGCGAGTACAGCCATGCAATTGCAAACGCCAAAGTAGAGCCAGCACTGGAGTTCCCAAAGATGCACTCACAAGGCCCAATCATAACCGCCACGTCGGTGATCGCTCTCAAGTACAAGGACGGAATAATAATGGCAGCCGACACCATGGGCTCTTATGGATCTTTGCTTCGTTTCAACAACGTGGACAGATTGATCAAGGTGGGTGCGGAAACAGTTGTCGGAATCCTGGGTGACATATCCGACATGCAGCAAATCGAGAGAATATTGGACGAGTTGGAAACATCAGAAGAGTATGACAGCGATGGCGGACACCACTTGCGTGCTCCACACGTACACGAGTACTTGACGCGCTTGATGTACAACCGCCGTTCCAAGGTTGATCCCTTGTGGAACACGCTCATTGTGGGGGGTTTCGATGACACTGGAGCGCCCTTCTTGAAATACGTGGACTTGTATGGAGTCACATACGGGTCGTCTACGTTGGCCTCGGGTTTTGGTAAGCACTTAGCCATTCCGTTGTTGAGGCAGTTGATTCCGCTGGATCCCGAGTATGTCAATGTGTCTGAGGAAGATGCTAAGAAGGTTGTGATGGACTGTATGCGTGTTTTGTTCTACAGAGATGCGAGGTCTATGGACAAGTTTTCGATGGTTACGATCAAGAAGGATGGCGAGAAGAAGGTGTATGATGCGGAGAAGGATATTGAGGTTAGCCAGCAGTCGTGGAGGTTTGCGCATGATATTAGGGGGTATGGTAGTGCTCAGAAGTAAGAGATAAGTAAACAAGCGAACGAACTGAACGAACAAAGCGAGTGAAGTGAGTGAGTGAGTGAACTTTCGTATACAGAGAGATAACTGAGCGAGCAAATGAGCGAACGAACTGAACGAGCCAAGCGAGTGAAGTGAGTGAGTTAGTGAGTTAGTGAGGTGAGAGGGTGAGTGAGTTAGTGAAGTGAGAGGGTGAGTAAACCTTCATTATATACAGATAAATGAACGAGCGAACAAGCGAACGAACTGAGTGAGTGGGTGGGTAAGGTGATGAGTTAGTGAAGTGAGTGAGTGAACCTTCATTATATACAGAGAAAATGAACGAGCGAACGAACTAAATGAGTGAGTGAAATGACTGACTGACTGACTGACTGACTGACTGACTGACTGAAAAATGTATACTAAGATAACTAAATGAGCGGTGAGTGAACATTATCTATAGATTATCTATAGATAACTGTGAACGAACGAACCAAGTATGTGGATCTTGTGAACCTCCATTATATATAAGATAACGAAAGAGTGTCTTAACCTTCCTTATATATGGTAATAACTAAACAAAACTAAATGAGTGAGTAACAAACATTACATATTCTGATAACTAAACAAGTGATCGCCTGAAAAGGTAGTTGTCATAGGAGAAATGAAGTAAGTAAAACATCAAAGTGAATACTGCGGACTTCCTGAAGACTGTCTTTTAGGGAGATTCTGAAAACCATCTTTTGTAGTCAATCGCAATATTCACATTGCACCCTCTTAGAAGCTGCAGAAAGTACACCACCATATACCTGTAGTGTGTTTTAAAATCCGCAAACAATCCTGATCTGTGGAACTTGCACTTCAGCTGAGTTTGGGTCATGTATAGAATATAAAAGTTTTCCGAGTAGTCAAAAACGAGTCAGTCATTCGTCCTTAGTATAGGTTAAATTTGCGTATTAAAAGGTGGTTATCCGATTCCTTCTTTATCAGCTTGCCTCCATTCAAAATAACTGACGAAGTCAGGTCATGATCAGTGAGTGATCAGTGAGTGATCAGTGAGTATTAAAATATAGACCCCAATGTAAGTGACTGATTCAGTTCATCAATATGTGTATCTTCACCCACTCACTCAATGTTTGTATCCGCACTCACTAGTTCACTCGATGATTTCACTCAATTTGTGTATCACTCACTACCTTGCTCGTTAAGTTCGTTGAAGATGTCACCTCCCTTCACCAGTCTATTTATGTCGATTGTGATGGAGTTTTCTAAGAGTTTAAGCAGCCTGAAGAACAGAAATCACAGAAGATTCATTCGCAGAAGAGCTGACTTTGGAAACAAGTTAGAAAGTCCCGTGCGAGGGAAAATACCGAATACAAGCTTGCAAAATGCAGATAAGAAGATGAAATATTAAAGCCCATCAAAATCGCAGCATTAATTTGCAGCAATTAGTTGAGGGTCTGAGAGTACATCAAAGAGAACGGAAAATGAAGGAACAAGGATATATTGGAAGTCTTGAATATAATCTTTTCCGTAAAAGTGGGGTCGAGTTAGCTTGGCTTGTAGGGTACGTGTGAGTAAATAGTCTCTATTTAGATATAATATTGGTGTCAGAATTCACCCTTTAGCTTATGACTTGTTTGTTTGTTTAGAGAGGATATTCCTACTGTATCTAAATTTGGGCTCTGAGGAGGTGATCATATAGCCAACCTCGGTACTGAGGACGGGTATCCATGGTTAGTACACTTTGTATAACTTCATTCATAGTGGCCTTATATGTAGTACCCAACAGTTCCTTACAATTGAAGTGAATAAGACAATATACTCTACTCTTGATAGTACAAGTAACTTAGATCTTGTATTTTGCACTTTGCTACTGAATCGAGAGTTTCACACTACTCCGTGTTCCTTTCTACGTATTGTTAGAAAAGTTACATAAGACCAAACGAGATTCATCTTTATATAACGATTATTCAGTCAGTCAGTCAGTCAGTTAATCATTCAGTCGTTCACTCACTCACTCACTCACTCATTAACTCATTTATGTAAATATTATTCAATCACTTAATCACTTCACTCGCGTCGCTCCTGAAGTTCTCGGCTTAATTCTATATGGGAGATGACCCCTTATAAAGCCAAATACTCACATTACGGTCATGTGTTGCCAGCCCACCCTTTACTCATCCCACTCTCCTATGCTACCGCACTTCATATTCCAGGTTGTCCCTGTATCCCTGAAAGTTGTCCTGGAATGTCTTGTCATGTTGCAGCTGATTTGGTCCTGTATATAACAGCTTCACAATTGATACAGTCTATCTGTGTCACGTGTAATGTCACGTGTATATATGAGTGATCAAATTTAGAGTGTATACAAACCACACTACCTTTAATTCCAACGCGTGGCAAACAAGATTTTTTATTTAAAGATTTCCATATATACTGGTCTACTACCTCTTAACTCTTTCGACTATTCATCCGCAGTAGACTTTTGAGTATGCAAGATTATTAATTTCGAATTATATTGTTCATTTCCTTGACTTTACTATCGTTTATACCATACTTGTTAAGAAGTTTATTTATACACGTGTATTTCGCAACGTTCTTAACGTGGTCTATTTTATAATTCATATAATTGCCATCATTGTGTGGGCCTAACAGGCTACCAAGCCAATGTGGCTTACAACTGGTTTTATTTACGGTTCAGTCAAATAACACAGTTACCGGGCTCGTTGTCACTGGATTGGTAAGTCAGAATTAAATAATACAATATCAAGAACTAACTAGAATAAGTTGCTAGACATAGGGCAGGTTAGTTTAACTTGAGGTAGCGAGAGCAAGCTGGTTTAATTGAACAAAGTTGTCAAGTGTTAACCAAAGCTGAAAGCTAGTGTTAACTTGGATAATGTATTAGGTGTCAACTAGAGTTGAATTCTATCACAAAGTACTAACGTCAACTAGAGATAAAATTTAGTTACAAAGTACTAACTGACAAGTAAAGATAAATCCTAGTTACAAAGTACTAACTGACAACTAAAGCTTAAAACTAGTTCCAGCTTTAATGAAGTACTAAACCATCAACTAAAGTTTTTAGTTCACAAAGGACTAAATTGTCACTAAAAGCTAAAATTTAGTGCTAGTTCACAAAGTACTAAACTGTCAACTTAAAGCTAAAATCTAGCTCATAAAGTACTAACTGACAACTTAAAGCTAAATTCTAGCTCATAAAGTATCAACTGTCAACTTAAAGCTAAAAGCTGGTTCACAAAGACTCCCAACCTAAAAGTACTAAAACTAAAAACTATTTCTATTCTTAGTGACTTAATATAACACGGCACTAGACATATTGAATACAGGCTAGTACCAATTGTATAAGCTCCGTTAGCAAAGACACTTCAGCAAAAAAACCCTGAAAACCACATATATTAACACACTCTTTCATTGAGACATTCTTTCATTAGCTCACTCTTTCATTGAGACGTTCTTTTATTGGCTCACTCTTTTATTAGCTCACTCTTTCATTAACCCACTCATTCATTAACCCACTCATTCATTAACCCGCTCACTCACTCACTTCACTCGCTTCGCTCGTGAAGTTCGTATTTTACCGAGACGCATGATTGGCGAATCACCCCCAGAGTAGTCTTACAAAGGGATACTAATTAGCCGAAGGAATGGAGTTTCCCATCACTTCATGATAGATTGATTTTCCAAGTCGAATAGACCCATTATCAAGCCAAACAAGTGCAGTCAGAAATAATGACAAAGCATTGTACTTAAGGCCTATTTCACCACAATTCATCTCTTGTGGTGTGCTTAAAACGTGAACAATTCCTCGAGATTCACCACAAAAGTATGGACCTTCACGAGAATCACCACAAATGTGTATATATCCAAATGTGTATATATTCAATCTTCACGAGATTCACCACAAAATGTGGACTCATGCATGACGCAAGTAATCAAGATCTCGAAAAAGCTACAAGTGTACAAACAAACATTGAGTGCGGTCGATGTTTTGTGGTATTGATACAGTGATAGTGGATTCTTAAGAATGGACAATGTTGATCCACTGTGCAAGAAAGTCGTACAAAAACATGTCAGTGGTTTGAAATCCTGCACGGCAGTAGTTATTACATCGAGTGCACCCCATGCAGGCCAATAATACAATCATGTTCAGCCGGCTAAATTATTCCAATTAGTGGTGCTCTGCAGCTACAAGATAATTAGTTTATTTGTTACTCTGTTTATACATTCAGTTTACTCGTTTAGTTGTGTTCATTATCACTATTCTAGTTTTTCTATCTTGTTTATTTAGTACTGTTCACTCATTAAATAGTTTGATTAGTTTTTGTTCTCTCACCAAATACTTTTTCATGTTGTTCATTTAGTACTGTAGTTTTTGTTCACTCACTAAATAGTTTCATTTAGTTTTCTATAGGTCACTCACTAAATAGTTTTTCTGTTCATTTAGTTTTCTAGTTTTTGTTCACTCACTCACTCACTCACTCACTCGCTTCGCTCGTGAAGTTCGCACGTTTCGAAAAAAGCTTCCATGCATTCTGGAAACATTAAAGGGGTTCCATACATCTGAGCGGAAAAAAAATAGGAAAACAAACATGTTTGAGATAACGTTCTTGGGAGCCTCTGGTGGTCCCCTAGAACTGGGAACCTGCTCGGTGATCATCAAACCCGAAAGCAAGACGTACCTGGATCTCATCAGCACCAAAACTCTCGAGCAGGAGCTCCTTATGGTGGATGCGGGGTCGGGGCTCGCTCAGCTCCGAGACATTATCCATAATGAACAAACAAACAAATGCCGCTATATCCCTCTAGATTACTACGACGACGCTCTCGATATCAAAGACTACACATCGGTGCCCATCTCGCGACCGTTTTCACACCTCAAAGGCAACGCCTTCCAACTCGCACAACTGATCTTGGCCTCATGTGTGAACTGCGCCATAACCCACCCCCATCTTGATCACCTCACAGCTTTGGTTGTCAATCTGCCTTTCTACATGTCTAGTGGCTTTTCCAAAAACATTTACGCACTGAGTTACACGTTGGATCTGCTCAGCACACACATTTTCAATGATGTACTGTGGCCTGAACTTCCATTTCTTGAATTTAAACATGTGCCATTCAACACTAAATTTTGCATCTCACAGTCCAAGTACACGCTCCGTGCGTTCCCCCTCAACCACGGCAGGACAGGAAAGTGTGAAAACTACATGTCCACAGCATTTTTGATCACGTATGAGGGTGAGCGCAGTGTGCTTATATTTGGCGATTTCGAGAGCGATTCTGTGTCGGGATTTGACTACAACAAGCGTGTATGGCTGTATGCCGCGCCACTCATTGCCGAGGGTCTGCTTCACACGATAGTCATGGAATGTAGCAATTCGGATGTTGCAGATGAACTCTATGGGCACTTAAACCCACGACATGTGATTTCTGAGCTCAAGTGCCTCAAACAAGTATATGCGGCTTTTACCGCGAAGCCGCTCGCAGACCTCCACATTTTAGTGACTCACGTGAAGGAGAATCTTGGGGCGAATTGTCGTGAGCCGAGGAGGATTATTTTGAGCGAGTTACGGCTGCTTGCGAAAGCCGAGGGGTTGGATGTGAGTTTTCTGGTGGGTGTTGCTGGTGCTACTTTTGTGGTTCCATAGAGCTGGCAGGTATGAAAACGGTATTAAGTGGATGAATATGTACTGGGTGGTATAACGAGGCGAGTGGAGACTGTGTACTGGGAGGTATAACGAGATGAGTGGATGAATGTGCACTGGGTGTACGAGACTGAGATGATTGGTAGTTTGGGTATGAGTTGATAAATAGTGCATTTGTCATGTTTGAGATAGCATGTCTGAGAGACTAGTTCAGTTGTGCATGTCTAAGACTAGTTCAGTTGTGCATGACTGAGACTAGTTCAGTTGTACATGTCTGAGACTAGTTCAGTTGTGCATGTCTGAGACTAGTACGAAGTTTAGGTTGGGGTTTGCCCGTCAAATAAGACTGAAAAACTGCAAAACCCCGCTATACCATAGTGAACACCCTCCCACCATGAGTGAGAAGATTCTAGGCTCGTTCATCCCGCGTCTCGTCGAAGTTTCAGTTCATAATAGGCTGGACCTAATTAGCTTAGACTCAATTAAATCGATACGAGCAACACGGCTGAATGTTCGTGGCGAGATTCTGTAGGTGGAGAACTCCACGTGGGAAGCGAGTGATTTAAAGTGGAAAAAGACAGTAGTAGTGAACATATACAGGGACAATAATTAGTGAACGTATACAATAGTTACTGAAAATATACAGAAACAAAAATCAGTGAACATATACAATAATTACTGAACAAACAGAGATCTAAGAGAAAGACTTGCGATTGAATAAGTAAATAAGTGAAATGTTTGAATGAGTGATAAACATGAAGTTAGAGGTAACGAAGTATTGAGTACATTACATAATAGAAGAGACCACTCACATTAAACCCATTAAATTCTCACCAACTACTCACCAACTATTCCCTCCTTAACTCCGCTGAATTCTGGCTTCTATCTGTGACTCACTTGTCACCATCGAAATACTCACTGGATATACTTTTCATTACTAATGTTAACTTCAGTTGGTATACTTTTCATTTCCAAATACTCCTGACATTGGCTAGTATACTTTTCATTAAGCAATCACAGGCGCACTGGAACTTAATAATGACTTTGATCGTGAATTGCACTTCTTTATTGAAGCAACGAGCGAACTTCACGAGCAAAGCAAGTGAAGTGAGTGAGTGAACAAAAGGATGTTGAATGGAAATATTGAATATATGATCTGAATTACACTCCTTTATTGTAGTAATCATACTGTGGTGAAAATCACTCTTCACTGTAATATATTCTTACTTTAATAGTGAATTATCACTTCTTTATTGTAATATTTACTTTAACCGTAAATTATAACTCTTACTGTAGCACTCACTGACGAAATTAGTGAGTGAATTATAAGTGCCATACTGTAGCACTTACTGACGAAGTCAGTTAGTGCATAAAAAGTGCCTTACTGAATTCGTCAGTTCGTGAACTTCACTCCTTTACTGTTCCCTCACTCCTTTGTTGTTTGCTCACTTCAGTCGCTTCGCTCGTGAAGTTCGTTCTAAACCACCTGGTAATCCTCAGTCGCAACACTATACCTCACATCAAATGGCAACAGACTCTCGTCCGAAGTCGAAACAACATCCATCACACTTATACTTCCCAATGCAACCTCAGCATCACCCGCCAAAACATCCTCACTAGAAGCCTCAAACTGCACCTGCAACGGGAACAAAGCATCCTCGTCAGCACCAACAGTAAACTCAAACGAACCACCCTGCGCAAGATCCTCAATCAGCGTCTCAACAGTGAAAACAACACCGTAGTCCGCAATCTCATACGAAACATTGTCGTGCTCACCCAACACAACATCGTCAGACGAAACAGGCACCAACACCTTGAACGATGAAACCTTCAACGCAGCGTACTTTTCGGCAACCTGTGCGTTCATCTCATACTCCAAAGTAACTTGTGAAGCACCATTGTCGTCGGCACTCACCCACACCGTAAACACAAGCGGCACCGCAGACATATCGTCCTTACCACCACTAGCACGCCACTTCAACACACTGATGCCCACGTCGTTCAGCGGGAACAGCTTGCTGCTGTCCTTCAATCCAACAACACCCTGGCCATTGAAAAGCTGCTTGTCGACATTGGGGTGCGGCTTGTACTGCACACCTGTGCCCTTCTTGAGCAAGATCTTGGCCCGAGCCAACTCCTCCTTGTTGATTCTCAACTGTAAGTCTCCCTTGGTCTCCAGCGAGAGCACAGCGCCGTCGCGTGTCAACTGCGCATCCACCTTCTCGGAAATGGTGATAAGAATACCGTTGTTGGGTGTCTTCACCACTGGGGCAGCCTGAGGAACAGCAGGAGTAGCTGCAGACATGTGCCTGGCAGTGGCAGCTGCACCCGCGGCAGCTGCTGCCGGTGCCTTGAAGTGCAGGGTCTTCTTCGATCCCAACTGTAAGCCTCCTCCTCTTGGGGCAGGCTGACGGAGCAACGGTTCCTGCTCCTCGTGCTGTGGCTCGATCGACGTCATGGGGTATGCAGCTGGAGGCTGCTGGAAACCGTGGCTGTGGAGATCGTCTATTATTTTTCTGCCCTCCTTCATGGCCAATTCCCTGCGCTGTATGTCCTTGGCCTTGCGCTTCTTTTCCTCGTTGGCCTCAATCACCTTGTTGCGCTCGATAATGTCGTGGATCTTCTCCTCGTGCGACTCCATGCTGAGGAAGGTCTGAATCTGCGACAATGTCGTGTTTTCCTTGTAGCCAAGGTTGATGATTTCGTCGAACGCGCTAACGAGCTCGAAAGCGTTTTCAAACACCTCGCGTTCCTCGACAGAACGGAGTAGACTGCTGACTGCCAGTCCGAAGAGGTGGAGTGTGTCGATGTCCTGGAGAATGTTGGACGATTTGTTGGTGATCAACACAATGTAGAACTCTTCGAGCGGTTGGAACACGTAACGGACGCTTTCATCCTCCGCGGTGGTTTGCTGCGAGCCCTGCAGAATCAACGCTGGGAAGTTGGACAAGAGTTCTGTGATGCGGTCCTTGGAGATGTCACGGAACTGTCTCAGTAGGAGTGCTTTGCCTCCGCGCGTGCAGATGGATGCTGCCAATACGACCATGTTGTTTTCGTGGCAAAAAAGAATTTAAGGAGTTTTATTCACGAACTGACGAAGTCAGTGAGTGCCACAGTATAAGAAGGTGATAAGTTACGAACTGACAAAGTCGGTGAGTGCTACAGTATAAGAAGGTGATAATTCACGAACTGACGAAGTCAGCGAGTGCTACAGTATAAGAAGGTGATAATTCACGAACTGACGAAGTCAGCGAGTGCTACAGTAATGGTACTTATATTCACGACGAAGTCTGTGAGTGCTATAGTAAGGGTACTTATATACTCGAACTGACGAAGTCAGTATAAGAAGGTGATAATCCACGAACTGAAAAAGTCAGTGAGTGCTCCAGTAATGACACTTCAACTAAAGTAATACAGCCAATGAGTGCTTCAGTATGACCCTTCAACTAAACAATACAATTCAGTGAGTGCTTCAGTAATGACACATATTCACATCTGAATAAGTACTTATTCACGAACTGACAAAGTCTTTGAGTACTCTAGTAATGACACTTATTCACTCACTGACTACGTTCGTGAATGCTCAAGTAAAAACAATATAATTCACTACTAAAGCAGAGTCAATGATACGATGAGGATAGTGATAATCAACGACACAGATTGTCTATGCTACAAGATTGTGGTAATTTACTAAGTGAGTGCTGAAATTATTCACAATTAGAGTAAAGACAGTATCACATCTGAAATACTAAGTCTATCTATATACGCTGTTGTCTCACCCACTCACTTCACTCGCATTGCTCATGAAGTTTGGAAGTACATGACTGAACTCAGATCGTTCTGCAATGAAAAATATTACCAAGTGAAGCTCGTTCGCTCGTTCAACTATCCCTATATTTGTTCACTCAATCACTTCATTCGCTTCGCTCATAAAGTTCCTTGTCAAATTCCCTGAACCAGTGAGCACTATAGTAATCTCTTCAACCTTAAATATTACCCACCTACTCTTGGGTTTTTGTATGTCAGCATGCCTGTTTTGGCCGTACTCCCTTTTTTATTGGGTTGAACTGACGCAGCAGATAATCACTACAGGCAGAAAGACTACGGAATCTGAGTAACTGTTATCTAGGAATCTGAGTAAAGGTGTGCGTTCCCATTCGGTGGAGTTCAATAGATGATGGCACCTTTATGAGGCATGTATGACTAAATCTTAACTAAGTGATGTTTTTTGACTACTCCCTTAACTGTCACAAGTGCGTCAATGTTGCTTCTGAGTTTTATTTCTACATTGTTGTGAGTAATACTTGTTATAAGTGGTGTCCTGGATACTAAGTGAGCCTCATTGAGTAATGAACAATGTATTCTACATGCCCTTGAAGTAAATGCAAATATAGTATTTTTAGTTCCATTCAATGTATGTTGCATGCATTATCGATTGTTTTTAGTTCCATTCAATGTATATTGCATTATCGATTGTTTTTTGTTCCATTCAATGTGTATTGCATTATTGATTGAATTTATTGTCATTTCATCCAATAATGGTCTATTGCATACCTAAATCACAAATTCAAGTTCAGTAGTGTCATTGCATTCAATTGAATAATGGCCTATTGTATACCCGAATCACAAATTAGGTACAGTAAGTACGGTAGTGCCAAAGTGTTATGCTAGAGTGTGTGAGTACTAGAATACCAAAAAGCGATAACCGATGTGAGTTATGTGCTATTTTGGTATGTTTGCGGGTTCTCTATGAGTGTAAAAGACATGGTAAATGTATACTGTTGAATATATGGTACAAGCAAAGACGTATAATTGAATGTGGGTCAAGTCAAGCCCATGTAATTTGTGTATGGTGCAAGGCGAATATCATGTATATGGACTAATACATTTCAGTGTACAGGTCAAGTCAAACCATGCCATTAAGTAGTTCAGAAAATCATCCGACTCAATAACCCAACGCACTACTACTAATAAACCTGATAAAATGAATTCAAGAAAGTCAACATCACAAGTATCTTAAATTTATGCTTCTGAGCCCGTCACTTCTACGGTGTTTTCTTCTTTCAAGCAAAGCTGGAGAGCTTCACCCCCTGTAATCAATTTACAGCTCTTGTATAAGCTCTTAAAGGCTGACTTCTAAACAATACATACTGATGTTTTCTTACCGATTTTTCCTCATTAAGACTTATTCACCCGCTCCAAATTGTCGGTTTACTCCACGGTCCCAGTGCTAAATCTTGCTTACATAAGCTTTTGCAGCCAAAAGCCCCAAGGCCCAGTAGGCACAATCACACCCCAGATCTACCAGAGATCTCAAATAGAAGGAAGCGAGAGGAACATGGAAACAACCACAAGCACATATCCTTTTGCAACCGTCCCCAAACTTTTATATCATAAGACATTACATCTGATCGTGCGTGCCCCAAAAAGATATTCTGAAAGGCATGTGTTTTGAGCCAAAGCACCTAACCCAAACAAATACACCTCCCACATAACCCGATACTGATACAACCATGTACATACCGGAGCTTTGGTAGTCGTTTACAGCGTTGCACAGTCTATCGTGTAACATACCATACTTTATTTACCTTTTCGATATAAAACCAATACTTTATTTACCTTTTATCAACTCTAAACATGTGATGTCCCGATACTTCGAAACCCTTTGTCATCTCTTCTCCTGTGACATACCAGTACTTTAATTGTCTAACTCTTTGTACCAATACTTTATTATCTAACTCTTGTGTATGTTACTAACTCTTGTGCACGTTACTTTAATTATCTAACCTTTTGTACCAATGATGTCAATTTTACCAATGATGGCAATTCAGATCATGTGATCATTGTTGCCCTTGACATCAATTCTAATATTACATGATGTTGATACTGAACTACCTTGGACTTGGTCCTCCATCTTATCCATACTCATGTAAACCCACATCATTCCATAAACACGGTGCCCAAACACATCGCCGTGCTGGTCTGTTTGGGTTCATTCCCAATCTCACCTTATGGTCTAGCAAAAACGTGTTTTTGTGTAAATTTTTCAATCGATCTAGCAGACATGCACCCACACCTCCTCCATCTTCATACTTCCACTTCTTCAAATCTCCACACTTGTTCAACTTCCTAACCCCCTCACATATACATCAAACCCCCAGTAAATACAACCAATATGCACAATATAAATGGTGATTACACCTTGTGTAATTTCATGGTTCAAGGGCACACGATATAGGCTTGTTCTAACCATACACTACAAAATGTTTCAGGAGGGGGAATGGCTACGGTATGAGACTTCCAAACCTTATGATTATGTTTCAAGGTTTTCAATACATCGTCAACAATCAACACGAAAAACTTGAAACTTAGTATTATCATCCACACAATCACTCACCACACAAGATGGCGTACAACCTTTTCAATGCAGGGGTCAACACGCGTGGCCCGTTGTGACACCAAAAACTTTCTCGTCATCTATTGTTCTTTTTTCTTTTGTCTACACAAAAGTTTTTGTTCAAGAGCCTTGTCTCCAATCTGCTTCGGCCCAGAATGTGAATCCAAAAAATAACACAAACACTTTTAGCACTTTGAACGCATTTTGTTTATACCCCTGGCTACTGTTTGTGTAGTAATTCAAAAATGATGAAAAGAGAATATTTAAAGTCAACGATTCGCTATCAAGTCTGCTCATAAATCGCATACTACACACTCATGTCTCTCCTCGTTGATACTTCCGCCACTGGCTCTACCCCATCGCTAGTCACCGCATCGCTCACAAGCTTGGAGTTGGTCACTTCGTTGCCAGCAGACATCCAGAACATCAAAAATCCCAACTCATCAAACGGATCTGTGATAATCACTGCTTCCAGTGGTCAGTACAGCTCAGTTTCTGGCATGAAGACCTTGACATTTCCCAGCGCCAGTGCCACGGCCCACAGCGGTGCTGGGTCTTCACATGCACCATCTCTCCGGGGCATGAAACTAGCCTTTGTGCTCTCGAGTATGATGATGACTTCATGCATGTTCATATAAATGGCCGACCAAGCGCGTGCGCTTGTCGGTAACTACTGCACAGCAGAATGACTTAATGACCCCGGTGGTATACTTCATTACTACAAAATGCATAATCACTGTAGCTTCGACATCAGTCAAGAAGACTTGATCTACAAAAAGGTACAGCATGGTCCATAAAGAACTGATCAAATATTTGTACCCTACAAGACTTATCCTAACATACTATCACGCTGTCCCTACCACATTGACCCTATCATAATATCACGCTGACCCTACCACATTGACCCTATCATACTATCACATTGACCCTATCATACTATCACACTGACCCTACCATACTACCACACTGACCCCACCAAACGATCTGGGTAGTCTGCCAAAAGAACAACAATTGACCGCTTTCGGCATCCCGTCAAATTTTGCATCGATGGATTCAGGGGTAATATGCATGATGACGCTATAATGCGAAAAATATTGTTCATATGCAGTCCGAACCTGAAACATTCCAATAAACAAAAAGCCTGTTTATGCACTCTGGTTCGTGACCACAAGTATGCAGTGCATACAGCAACGTGAAACAAACGTGAAACTAGACGGACATGAAACATATGTGGGGAAGAATGTAAGCACACGGTAATTTGAAATACTTCGTGTCTTACATGCAGTCTGCTAATGCTATATACAGTCTGCTACAAGGTCGCGACAGAGTCGGGATAAATAAATAATGGTAGAAAATACTATAGTATAGAGAACGCAGTCCTAGTTGTAGAGAATAAATATAACCTGTGAACGGAGTCAGAGTAGCAAACGTATAGAATGTTGTTAGATTTTCATACAACAATGAACCCGAGGTACATCTTTTACACAAACTATTACACTTTGAGCGGTTTACAGCTTGAGCAGGTTACACTGAGCGATTTACACTTTGAGTGATTTACACTGAGCAGTTTACACTTTGAGCGGTTTTACACATTCTTCATTATGTATATTTTTGTGAACCACTTGTTTCCTTTGTGCAATTTCATACGTTTTAAGATAAAGATTTCCCAAAACCGCGTTTGACACTTTAGGTAATCAAACTTCGAGGCGCTATGCTGCAGATCAAAAGATGTGTTTTAATGATTGGATAGACAATTAATCATATGAGGGGCATTGCCTATCTTTCCTGTGTTAGTGTAGGGAATTGTAGGGAATTGTATTTTTCAGGCGATTTCGTTGCGAAAGAGGAAGCAATTTGGAATAGTTGCAAAATTAATGTGGAACAAGTGTTGACTATTTAGGATATATTGTGATGTTTTTGGAAGTTAAATATGGGGCGGAGGGTATAAGGGAGTGTGCATGACTGAACGAGCGAACGAACTGAACGGGCGAAGCGAGTGAATATACACTATAAGAGTGGATACTTTATAGGAGTAAATAGGGTGAATACTTCATTAAAGTGAATTGTAAATATATTATAGAGAGTCAACATTATGAGAGTGAACATACAAGTGCGACAACAGATATTATAGAAGTTTTCTGAGTAAACAAGCTCAGGACTCGTTGCACCAACTAAATGGGCGGAGCGAGCCTAGTGTGTGAGTGACAACATTATACGGAGATATGACCAAACTCAAGCTTCAAACCTAACGTTGATCGATTGTAAAAAGATTTTGAGGTACACGATCGCATACACTCAAAAGTACCCAAAATTGTAGGGACCAAAGTGCTTGTGCAGATTGTATCCACTGTGCAGATTGTATCCACTGTGCATATGAAAACCACACAAAATACAACGCCCACTTCCGTGGCCTTATATGAACACAAACTGTCCGTATTCAACCAGCTACAAGTCGACACCAGTTTCACAAAATCACTATTGACGTTATTAATATTGTGGATATTAGTCTATCGATTTTTTTTAGATTAATTTGCGGCATTATCTTTTTGTAACAGTTATAGTTGTAGATTATACAATGGCATAACGAACTTTATGAGCGAAGCGAGTGAAGTGAGTGGGTGAGTGAACACCGTATAACGTGATGAAGTGATTGGTGAACAATTTATGGTGATGAAGTGGTTAGTGAACAAATTATAGTGATGAAGTGGTTAGTGAACAAATTATAGTGATGAAGTGGTTAGTGAACAAACTATAGTGATGAAGTGGTTAGTGAACAAATTAGTTATGGAATGAGTAAATGAACAAATAATAAAGTGATTGAGAAGCTACCAAACACACCTCTATTTTGTAATCCCTTCTTTACTTTGCACTTACTCGTCACTTCACTAGTTTGTTCATTCTCCGGTAAAGTATGTTCACACTGCTTTATTTGTCTGTTCACTTCTCACATTTCATGTTACTTGATTATTCACTCTTATCACTTCGTCAATTTGTCTGTTCATTCTTACACTTACTTCATTACTTTGTTCATTCTCTTATAATGTATAATCACTTACTTTATCACTTTCACTCACTTACTCACTTCACTCTGTTTAGTTGATCTCTTATGTGTACTCAGTCGTTTCTTCAATAAACTCTTAGAAGAGTATATTCTTTAATCTCTCTATTAAACACTCATATGTGTATTCAGTCGCTCGTTCAGTTGAACTCTCATAATGCATATTCACTCACTCGTTCAGTTCGTTCTCCTGTTCAGCTAAACTCACATAATGTATATTCACTCGTTTTACCTGCGAGGTTCGTTCGCTCGTGGAGTTAAACCATCATAATGTAAATTCACTGGTGAAGTTAATTTTCTTGTTCGGTTGAACTCTCTTTAACGAATACTCACTCACTCACCCGTGAAATTCGTTTTCTTGTTCAGTTAAACTCTCATAACGTAAATTCACTCACTCACTTCACCCAATCACTCGTAATGTTCATTCACTCGTTCAGTTGAAGTCTCTTTAATAAATATTCACTAACTTGCTCACTTCACGAGCGAAGCGAGTGAAGCTCGTTCGTTCATTCAGTTATCTCCCCCGGCACATCCCCCCAATGCCCAAAAACTCCTCGGAAAAACCTCACCCCCAAACCAACATCATTCGCTCCCATAATCGACCGCACCGAGTGCATGCTCAAAATTGGCATGCCCACATCTATTATCAAACGCGCACCATTGAGCCCCCTCCGCCCACTCATAATAGGCCCGATCGTCCCCCCAGAGCGCGAATCGTTGCGGATGTGGAACTGCTGGAGCTTCACCTCCGGAACATACTTCTCTGTCAAATGCTGCAAAAAATAGTGCCCAATGCTGTCAGTTAAAACATGCGCATTCAGGTCAACTTTGATGGTCGGCCCCACATTGGGCTTGGGCATGTGGTGCTCCAAGTAAATATCTCGAAAGTTGGGGTTGAGGCAATGCGTAACGTCCGAAGAGAGAAACACAGTGTTGGCTGTTAACTGGAAAAGCTTCTCTGGCGAGTCCACCAACCGGGTCATCGTGTCGAGCAAAAGACCACCCTGGGCACCAGTGCGCAGCCCACTTCCAATCTCCTCGTGATTGGCAAAATACACACCAACCAAGCCGTCGTACTTTTCGATATCATCAATGGTGTCTCTGTGCTCAAGTAATCCATACAAAGCATCAAAAGAGCACAAACGGTCGTCCAAGCTCGATGAGTAGATGAACTCATTTGAAAGCCCACCACGCACAGCATGTTGTGTGTCGTACAAGTGCAAGTCCAAGCTCACAATATCCGTAAGAGATGTCTTGGCCAATCGGCTCACATATCGTAAGAAAGGTAGGGAGTGTGACCGGAGAAGCGGAGACAACAACTCTTCAGGAGTTGGTGACGGCTCGGAACCGAACCCAATAATCGGCTTCCCACCTGTCTGGACGTTATAGTCTGGAGTCTTGAGTACAAACTCGGGTATCAGAGGAATCATTCCGATTGGAGTCTCGGAATCAATTAAGATCCGATCATGTGAACCGTCGGGGTTTTTCACCACCACCGCTCCTGCTAGGGCGAGATCTCTCTGTACCCATAGGTCTTTTATGGGACCGGAGTAGGACGCAACAGTAAGCTGCTGGTACTGTGGTTTGTGTCCCTGAGATTCGATTGTGTCCAGGGTTCCGGCGGGGACCACTTTGATTCCAACCGCATCAACGTGAGTACCCACAAAGCAACTTCCATTCAATGGGGTCCACTTTCCACCCTTTATGAAAGCTACCAAAGACTGATCCTCGAGTGTTGTGAAGTAAAGACCAGGTGGTATTTCCACGGTTTTCTGTTGCGTGAGCTCTTTGAAGTTGTTTTGATGAAGAACAGAGGCGAAATGGCGCACAAAGTGGTATGTTGTTGGGTTTTTGTTCATGCATTTGATGTACTTTTCCGCGTATGAATCGTAGTAAGAGGATGAGGGGTTATGGGGCGATTCCATGGTGTTGTTTTGGTTCAGAGTAGATTTGTTTTTGGTGTTGTCCAAAGCTTTGTCTTTTTCGGTCTTGTTCAAAGCTTTCTCTTTATTCTCTCCATTCTCCAAATATTTGTCCTTCTTTTCGGTCTTCCTATTCTCTTCATCGTCTAAAGCTTTTTCTTTCTCGTTCTTCTTTCCCATCTTGACGTTTTCTCGTTGTTCCTTTCTCGCGCTCATGCTCAATTGTGGAATTGTGTAGATGTACTGGCTTTCAATTGGGTCTGTTTCTGTTTCCAGGGCGGTTACCTCTTCGTAGTCGGAAGCGTCTGTGGATAAGATGTCCTTCATTAGATCGAATGTGGCGGTGAGCTTGCGAAGCTCTTCGTCGTCTTTGAAGTTCATGTGGAGAAAATAACGGGCGAATGAATTTCACGAACGAATGAACTTCACGAACGAATGAACTTCACGAGCGAAGCGAGTGAAGTGAGTAGGTGAAGTGTGAGCGAGTGAGTGAGTAGGTGAGTGAGTGGGTGAGTGACTGACTGACTGACTGACTGAGGGACTGAAATGAGGGACTGAGTGAGGGACTGAGTGAGTGACTGAGGAAGTGACTGAAGTGTCTGAGTGACTGATCGAGTGAACTGAAAGAATGAACTGGAAGAATGAATGAAGTGACTGATTGAGTGAACTAAACCATAAAACCTTCCTGAATAAAGTGAGTGAATAAACGTTATATAGAGATAAATCACTCATTCGTTCAGTTATCTCTCATATGATTTGATCTCTGTCTGTTTGCTCATTAATTCTGTGAATAATGTATCTATATATTGCATGTTTACTCAGTTATCCTCTGTATGCAAGTTCACTAACTTCACGAACAATTCGCTCAGTCTGTATCTATATAATGTATGTTCACTCACTTCACTCACTCACACACTCACTCGCTTCGCTCGTGAGTTCGTTCGCTCGTCGCTCGTAAAGTTCGCTCAGTTATCTTGTTTTTCCTCTTTATGAACGGATCAACCCTCACTATCCACTGGCACAACGACACCCAGCCAATATACGCTGTGGACTTCCAACCCCATACCAACCGCCTCGCAACAGCAGGAGGTGATAACAACATCCGCATATGGGATACCTCCAGTGGTACCCGTTACTTGAGCACCCTCCGCAAACACACACAAGCAGTGAATGTTGTGCGATTCTCCCCAAATGGCACCATTCTCGCAAGTGCCGGTGATGACGGTACACTAATGCTATGGGAACTCCTGCCCACGATCCTCCGTGACTTCGACGACGATGAGGAAGATGATCCGCAAGAAAGCTGGACCTGTGTGGCCCAAATCCGCTCTTCAACCAGCGAAATTAACGATATATGTTGGTCTCCTGATGGAACCCACATCCTCATGGGCTCCATGGACAATATAGCACGTGTTTACCGTGTTTCCGAAACTCTGCCGCACAAATGGACCGGTACCTTGGTAGCTACCCTCACCGATCATACACACTATGTTCAGGGAGTGTGCTGGGATCCGTTGAATGAGTACGTGGCCACACAGTCTGCAGACAGATCTGTCATCCTCTACGATACCAGCAAGTTTGCACTTGTGCACAGGTTTTTACGGCATGATGGGCATCACCTCTATTACTCAGAAACACTTCAGTCTTTTTTCCGCAGACTCGCTTTCTCCCCAGATGGGGCGGTTTTGGTGACTCCTGCTGGGCTAGAGGGCGAGGATGGTGAGGAGTCCAACACTGTGTATGTGTATACTCGGCAGTCACTAATGACGTCGCCGGTTTTCAAGTTACTGGGGCTTTCGAGGCCGGCAACAGTGGTGGCTTTTTCTCCTGTACGCTACGAGACGGAAAAGAATATGTTTGCTGCTGACTATGCCATGGCTTTTGCGGTGGCTACGTTGGATGCCATTTTGGTGTATCGCACGGACACGCTTCAGCCTGTGGGGTGTGTGGAGAACTTGCACTACTCGGCCATTACGGACTTGCGATGGAGCAACGATGGTGGAAGGATCATGGCCAGTAGCACTGATGGATTCTGTCTGGTGGTTGAGTTTGGGGGGATGAAGCGGAGGGAGGAAAATGAGGTTAAGGGAGGTGGGGAGGAGAATGAGGTTAAAGATGGCGGGGTGAAGAATGACAAGGATGAAGTGATTGGGGATGGCGGGGTGAAGAATGACAAAGATGAAGTGATGGGGGATGTTGAGGTGAAAGGAGTGAGGGAGGAAGCTGAAAATGAGAAAGGTGAATCAAAGCAGGGTGGTGAGGTAAAAAATGGCAGGGATGGAGTGATGGAGGATTTACGAATAATGAAAATTGATGTATGATACGAGAATGAAGTGAGATCTGAATAGGGGTGAAGATGGGGTGAAGATAGAACATATTTGATGGTTTAGATCAAAGACGAACTGAAGGAAAAAAGAGATTGACGGTGGGGGTTAAACAGCTCAAACGATGACCGTTAAACAGATCGAACAATCAGGAATGTCCAACTTTGAGAAACCTGATTTTGTTGTGAGATTCTTACCGAACTGACGAATTCAATGAGGGAGCGAACGAGTGAATGAGTGCACGAACAGAACGAGTGATTTGAGAGTGAGTGGGTGTGCAAGTGATTTTTAACCGTCATCCGCAAAAACCAACTTGAGATGCCCGGAAAATGCCTCCCATTAGAATCAACGTCAGAACCGTGTAATTGATGATATAATTACTTTTACCCCAAAATATAATGATAAGGCCATCAGTTCATGAATTTTGTTGTTCGTTCAGTTACCTCTTAAATTAGCTCATTGAAATTGGTACTACTTATTACAACTCCACCATATGGTGACCACGTGATGTCACAATTGTACTATAACGACCTATGCTGTATATATTCTCATGAGACAACTTCAGGGTGCAACTGGCTTTTCATATCCTAAGCAATCGTACTTGAATGCAGGTTAACACTCATAATACAATCTCAAGTTAATAACTTACTTCTCAGTCATAAAAACAATGGGTGTTTGGAAGAGATTAGGTAGGATCTGTATCAGCGTGAGTAAGTGCGCTGGAAATCCAACTGACGGCGGTCAATGCAGTACCAAACCTGTTGCAAGAAGTTACATAACACCACTCGAAGAAGACACATTAACATAGTTAACATATATATTACACTTACATCACCTAGTGCACTCACTTAACATAACCCACTTAGTCACCCCCCCACTTTATTCTATGACACTCACTCACACGCTTTAATCGTTCAGTGAATATACACTCTTCAGTCGATACTGCAAACATGTGAGGAGGTTCTAATACCTTCTGTTATCTGAGCAATATACCAATAATCAAACTTCTGGTCACTTATAGCAAACCTTGGGCTAACCCAACCGACTGTAACCACTGTGACTAAACAACACAAGATTCTATATAAGCTCGAGTTTCCTTAGACGCATTATAACACGACTCTTACATGATTCGCTGTTTTGTTTCCATCATACTTCTTCTCTTACATATATACACTTTAGGAATTGGAGGTTGCTTATGGGACATGGTTCAGAATTCCAACAAAGTAGCTTTGGAATACCTGAGGGTTAGTGTTGGTGACGAAGATGCATACTGGGTATCGATCTAGAGTATAATTGTGAGTAGTTGAGTACCTAGTAGCACCCAATAAACACCATTGTATCATAGTATCATACATTATCATTCCACACTGTACCATCGTACTAATAGTATCATATTGAAACATTCAACACTGTACCATCTTAGCAATACTAAAATTAATGGCAAACTGGTACTTTATATTCTTCATTCCCTAGTCACCAAGTACCCTTCACTCTCCTTATATTCTTTCCCCCTACTTCTCATTCGTCAACTGCGACGCCAAACGCTTTCTCGCTGCCAATATCATGTCCTGCTTCCGCTTGGCAAGGTCGGTACCTGTAGACTGCTCTTCGATCGCATCGTCAAGCTTGGTCACGTCAATATCGTATCTCTCAAGCAAATTGATGGGTTTAGTCAGCACGGGCTTTTTATTGCGCGTATCGTTGTCATCAACGGTTGGAGTGGGGCGTACTCCCGGAGGAAATGGCAAAGAGCCGGTTTCCATGAATCTCTCCACGGTTAACTCGACAGAGCCGGATCTGTTCAAGTCGTAGATGATCTGTTCACGCGTGAGTGTAGGGGCAAGAGCCTGAACAACTTCGATCATGCTTTCGGTCACCTGTCTTCTAGAGGGCTGCCGGTTTTGCGAGTTTTGGGAGTTTTGAACACGATTCAACTCCTGTTGGAGTTCGTTCTGCTCGGGAACTGGCAGAATGAGCCACCGCAAGAAGATGAATGCCACGGCAAGGGTGGCAATGAAGATGATTGAGGAGTTGTCCATGAGAAAAAGATTAATAATAGTGAACGAATGAACGAGCAAAGCGAGTGAGTGAGTGAACATACATTATATGTAGATAACTAAACGAATGAACATACATTAGAGATGACTGAGCGAGTGAGTGAGTGAACATACATTATATAGAGATAACCAAACCAATGAACATATATTTATAAAGACAACTAAGCGAATGAACAGGAAAGAAGTGTACATCATAGAGTTAACTGAGCGAAGGAACTGGATATGGTCTGGAACGTGTCTTAACGATTACAGAATACTATTATTGTTAGAGAGAATTACAACTACAAGTGCATTCCTAGCATTACGAAAGTGCTTTGTTCTTAGCATTACAATGTATAAGTATGATTGTTGGTACAACTGCAATATAGAAACATTCATGTGGAGTTGCATGTGGACAATCTGGACCCAACAGAGCTATGTATATGAGGTCAACTTTAGATAGAATCAAGTGGGATCGATGAAATCAAGGTTCAAAGGTTTCCGAAGATAATGGCACCTTTATCAGCAGCTTTATCCAGCATAATATAAGTTTGAAGGGGTTAATAATAGGTTCGAATGGAAAGTTGACAACACCCGGTTGTCTCATATGATGTCTGTTCGTACTCGCAATTTGACCGGCTTCGCTGAATAGTTCATGATGATCACTCTCGCTGAATCGTACATGACCACTTTTACTAACTAGTTCATTATGACCACCTTCTCTAACTAGTTCATGTTGACCACCTTCTCTAACTAGTTCATGTTGACCACCTTCGTTGACCAGTTCATTTTAACCATCTTCTCTAACTAGTTTAACTTGACTAGTACTTGTTATATGAAAAATTAAGTTTTCTTACCGGGACAGTTCCTGTTGTATCACCACTTTTCGAATAAACAATTGTTCTACCACCAGTAAATACAACACTCGTTCCTTAAATGAGTATCCGAACTCCTTAACTTCATACACCCTTTCTAGTTGCCCTACGGCAGTGGGTAGTGAACAGCTCAAAAACTCAGGAGACCATAGTCCACCTTAGAATCTGAACGGCTCAGCTGTCTGAACGTGTGGTCGGTCTAAATCTGGAAAAAAGACTGAAGTAATTGGACTGGTCTCATTTGTCTGATCTATTCACTCCAATCTAATCACTCCAATCTAATCGACCTAATCTAATCTTATCTGGTCCAATCTGTACCGTCTAATATGCTCCGTTAATGTGTACCGCCTAATATACTCCGCCAATCTCTTCCGCCAAATACTCCACCCAATCGGTATGAACTCACGAAATTCCCTACCTAAACGTCAACTTGAAATCCTTGTCCTGATTCTTCACCTTGTACAAAAAATTCGTCACGATCTCATTCTCCTTACAGGGAAGACTCAAGAAGTGGTTCTTCAAATGTGCAGCCAACTCGGGTTTGCTTACACCAGAAGAATGGTTCCGCTTTGAATACGTTTTCTTCCCTATCTCACTGTTCAAAATATCACTGTTGACTGTGCTTGGAGGCGGTAACCCCATATTATAGTGTGTGCTGTAACGGACAAGGGTTTCATCATCAAAACTGTCAAAGTCGAGCGGTTTTACAGCCGGCTGGTCCTGGGGTCCATTTGAGTTTATGTGCTTGGCAAGATAAAGCTGTTGGGCTTGAAGTGCTGCCTGGTTTTTTGCTTTAAGCAGTGTCTTGGCAGGATGTGTATGCTTGGTGGATTCTGATTCCGAGGCAGATTCTTTGTGGCGAGCCATCCTAGTAAGTCAAAGTTAGTTCGTAGAATAAAGATACCTGTTTAGTGTTTTGAAAGAAGTGTTTAGATAGTTGTCGAATAGAATAGTGATATCGTAGTACTAAGTGATATGGTAGAATCAAGCTAGTAAAAATAAATCTAACCAATCCTACAAAAATATACCCGATCACTTTTCGAAACAAAAAAACGACAACTGCAGGATTCGAACCTGCGCGGGCAGAGCCCAAAAGATTTCGAGTCTTTCTCCTTAACCGCTCGGACAAGTTGCCACAAACTTGAAAGGTAGTTTTAATTACCGGACCTAGTAATGCCTAAAAGCTTGATTTTTCTACCACATTCTAGAAAAATTACGTCTTTCATATATACACTAACATCTCTTCCTTCTACAAACTGCATGAGAGTTCCAATAATTTGCAGAAGAGCATTCACAACACTTCCACGCACCCCACGGTTGGCGCAATGGAATGCACGTCGTCTTTTCCATGCCTCCAGACCAGCAGCCATCAACTTCGATCCGTACCAGGTCTTGGGTGTGGATAAGAATGCAGACGCCAAAACAATCAAAAAGGCCTACATTCAGTTAGTCAAAAAGTACCATCCAGATGTCAACAAGGAGCTGGATGCACAGCAACGTTTCCATAAAATCCAAGAGTCATATGAGCTCTTGAATGATAAAGAGAAGAAAGCGCAATACGACCAATTCGGTGCAGCGGCGTTTGATGAAAACGGAAACTCCAACCCCTACGCAGGAGGTAACCCGTTTGCTGGTGGTAATCCATTCGGCGGAGCTGCTGGTGGCTTCGGATTCAATTTCGAGGACTTGTTCAAAGAGGGTTTCGCACGGCTGCAAGGTGGTGGAGGTAGACAAGGTGGGTTCATGATGGAGCATGTGGGTGACGATGTGGAGGTTTTAAAGTCCATTTCATTCAAAGAGGCGATTTTCGGAACAAAGGTCAAGATAAACTACAAGGCTGTCGACGGGTGCAACACTTGTAAGGGAACCGGTCTCAAAACAGGAAAAAAGAAGAAGACTTGTCCAACGTGCCACGGTACAGGTCAAGCAACTCACTACATGGGCGGCTTCCACATGTCGTCGACCTGTGGAACGTGTCAAGGTACCGGTGTGACCATATCGCCCAGCGACCAGTGTAGGACATGTCATGGCCAAGGTGTGGAGGAGGTTGCACGTTCTACCGACGTCGATTTCCCTGCTGGGGTCAGTGATGGAACTCGTTTGCGTGTTCCTGGTGGTGGAGATGCACCAATTGTCACCAAGGACAGCTACAATGTGACCAGAAAGGGAGATTTGATCATCCGCATCAATGTGCGGCCTGACCCTGTTTTCAAGAAGGACGGCTCCAAGATCCTTGTGACAAGTGAGATTCCGATGACAACTGCAGCATTGGGAGGAGAAATTGTTGTTCCTACCATTGATGGGCCCAGCATCAAGTTGAAGATCAGACCTGGTGCGCAGACGGGTCAACAGCTCACGGTGCCTGAGCGTGGAGTGCCTATCAACCGTAATGTGAACAACAGAGGGGAGATGCAGGTGAACTTGAAGGTCAAGACGCTTGTGCCGGAAACCCCGATGCAGACTGCGTTGCTTGAGGCGTTGGCCGATGCTTTCAACGACAAGAATGCTAAGCGCAATGATGCCAACTGGAAGTTGGACTTGGACCACAATGAGGTGAAGGATGAGCCACATCATTCTCAGACGCGGATCGGCAAGTTCTTGGGCAAGTTCTTTAACATGGAGAAGGACAAGAAATGAGGGAGAGGTATGTATATATGGTCGTGTATATAGGGATGTTTGTATAGAGGGTGAATAGAATGAGCGAACGAACTGAACGAGTGAAGTAAGAGAGTAACTGAAGTGAGTGAGTGAGTGAAGTGAGAGAGTAACTGAAGTGAGAGAGTAACTGAAGTGACTGACTCACCGACTGACTGAACTAACTGAACTAACTGACGAACTAAAACATGGAGTATGAGCTAACTAACGGAGTGAACAAACATTATATAATCGAATACATTAGTAAATGAATGTGAATGAACATAATGATAGAAATTGATTTCGTAATATATCAAGTAGACATAATCAGAGATTATGGAGTTTTTCATAAAGATTTTGATCATAATTGATTTCGATTGACAAGTTTTCATAGAAACAGTATCATTTCAACATATGCATAGAATTGAGACTAAGAGATGTTTTTTGATTAGAACTTCATGAGCGAAGCGAATGAAGTGGGTGAGTGGGTGAGTGAATAGATCGGTTAGAACTTCACGAGCGAAGCGAAGGGAGTGAGTGAGTGGGTGTGTGAATAGATCGTATAGAGTAGATTTTACTGAGTAATAAATATATTGAGTAATAGATATGTGCTTTGATAAAGCCGTTGATTAGCGATGAGATCTGCTTCAATTGATACTTTGTTACCTTCAACAACTCCCTTGTTTAGAAGTGAGATGTGCCTCAATCAATAGTTTTTTTAGAAATGAAACATCCTCTAACAAAGCCTTTGATCAGAAACAGGACATGCTAGAGTTGAAAGGTCCTAGTTGTAGTGGTACTGCATTTAACCCAATTAGAGGTTAAACGAGAATTAGCCTGCCAGCTGCCTCAAACACTAGCTGCAGAGAAGAGTATATAAGTAGTTAAAACCCGCTCTCTTGAATAAAGAAGACGGTTATAAGTGTTCTCCGGGAGTGAATTACCTAACATAAATGACATTCTTTACTAACCGCAAGATTTTGAATAACGCTAAACAAGACGTGCTGCATAGAATCAAGATTGCTTTCAACATTGTTAAGGTTTCAGGGTCTTCATGACAATTCCAGCAATCATCATATTCAAAGGCTGATTACATAAACGTACTTCCCTTTTACAGAATCCAGTGACGGTGAATGCTTTATAGTGCTTATGTAATACGGTTGCAAATCATATCATGGGTGGAACCACACCAAACCCAGAAACAGGAAGAAAACCCAGAGGGTACTGAAGTTTAGGCTGCTAGAAAAGGATTATTTTCAGAGCTGTACCAAAGCAAACCCTACATTGAATGTGCTCAGCAACAAGGTGCACGCACTGAGGGAGTTTTTTAGTAGGTGGATATAGGAACATGGATATAGAAACATGATGTAGATATAGAAACATGATGTAAATATAGAAACATGATGTAGATATAGAAACATGATGTAGATATAGAAACATGAGGTAGATATAGAATCATGATGTAGATTGTGGATATAGAAGACGTAACATAGATATAACAAAAGCGAGATATATAGAACAACTTAAATATTGAGAATAAGCGAGTTATATTAAACACTTTATATATAACTTATCGTATGAGGTCTTACCACTACTTCACTTTAACTCACTCAGAAGTTATTTCTTCTCAACCCAGCTAGTGTAAAAGATTCGAAAACCGTGTTTGTGAAATCTTCTTGTATGCAGTCACTAATGTACGTTGAACCCTTGTTTGTTTGAATTCTTCACGTTTTTGTAAAAATATACGATTAACATTTGTTTGAATTTTTCATGTTTTTGTAAATATTTTACGATCTTCTGTCAAAATTAATTTTATCGAATACCGATGATTCGCTCATTTTCCATTGTAAGTAGCCCACGTCAAAAGAGATTGTAAAAATCAAACATACATAGAAACGGGTCTAAGTCAAGACAAGTCAAAGTGTCAAGACAAGTCAAAGTGTCCATACAAGTCAAAGTGTCCATACAAGTCAAAGTGTACTGACTCACCCACTTACTCATTCGCTTTGCTCGTTCAGTTCGTTCAGTTAATGCCCCACACGTCAAAGGAATCCTCAACGTTCTTCCAATCTATGAATAGGAACAAATCGAGCGTTCTAGAACTTTTTAACACACTTTACGTAGGATCGATCAGACCAGTTTCAGTATTCTTTAGAATAGATTATGCATAGACGAAAAATAACCTTCTAAATTTATACAGCCCATTGTATACCCCACAAGTCACCAACACAGGAGGCTTAAACCGGATCGTCTAAAATCATAGCTACATGGTTGGACGTAAAGAACGGTAATAAAAACAAAAAAAAAGTATAGCCGAACAATGCGCGTTATAGCCGAACGCCGGCATCGCAAATCGTGCTATATGGGGTTAAACTATTGCCGATGTCATAGTTCCATTACCAATGTTTACGTTGAAAGCTTCTTTCATAACCATAATCTTCTGCAGTGTTCACTTTCCACTATCTTCCTCCTCATTATTCACTAATTTGTCACCTCCATAACCGATACCTCCATAACCCTACCCACCTACCCTATAATCCATATCCACCCTCCACCTACCCTAACCATATCCACCCTACCCACCTACTCACCTACCCTACAAACCATACCTAACCTACCAACTCTTTCTCTCCAAATCTGCCCATATCAATTCTACGTCTCTGCAGGTACAGACAGCCGGCATCGCCCACGCGGTACTTTCGCTGAATTCAGCATTTGAAACACGTTTTTGTGTAACTTACACGCGAACATCTTTTGGCGTACCATGGGACCGTGACTCCTCTTGTGGAGAAGGTCCCCCCCTTAATCCACATCATGTGCACCCGGTGTTTCCAATCTTCTTTGCTAGTTCAGTTACAAAGGTGCGTGAAGGATGTTCCCAAAATGAACACGAGTTTCACGAGCAGGGCTGCCTAAAATGTATCGACAAATTAGTCGCGCTTTATTTACATTTGAAATTTGCATTATTTAGTAGCGAGTATCAGCATTGATAATATTTGTCCACGCCGATATATACTGTGGTTACAGTGAATATAGGGCACAGTGAGGTCAGAAGAGACAGAGATAGAGGACAACATACACATACAGATAATATTACATTATAGTTATAGAACTACCGAGATATACTATAGCAGTCAACTATAGAAACTATCACTAGTTACGAACTAGACAGCACTACTGAAGAGATATTACAGTCGACTATCACATAACTAATCAAGAACTTACTACTAGTATAGATCACTACTATAGCACTCAACCTGTTAGTACCATCACAACCTTCCTACTAGTACAGCAGTACCTTTCACCCTATTCATCACATCCTACTAGATAACCATATTCATGTCATCTGTGGACGGTGAAAGCCAGATCTCCCGACTGCTTCTGGTGGGATCAAACAGCTCAAGGCGCTCAGACCCCCAATATATGGTGCTGGTGAGCAAAACACCAACCAACTTAACACCACTGCAACGGTTAAACATGCGCAAGTCGCAAATCTCAAACTCCATCGCTCGACTTAAGACATCAGACGTTGCAGATGACTTTGGAGACGTGCTAGACACGCTTCCTCCCTCAGAAATTGACTTTTCGCGGCCGTCTCTGGTGATGAGCCATGATAGCATACATAACCGCCCTGATCTGCTCTTTTCCACGGTACTGCTGCGACTGCTGCAGATCTCGTTTGGGCTGTATGACGATGTCTCACGTAAGCTGGCATCAGAGGACCCCTTAAGTCTGCCGGTTATGTTTCAGAACAGCGAGTACATGCAGATATTTGAGGAGACTAGACAGAGAAAGAAGTTGTTGAGTGATTTGCGCAAGTTGCAGGTTCACGATTTGACCCAAGGTTTAGGTTCTGCTCCAGGGTCTGCTCCAGGGTCTACTATTTCAAGTACCCCTACGGGTACTCTTTCAGGTATCACTACTGGTGCTCCTTCAGGTGCTCCTTCAGATGCTTCAGGTTCTACTCCTTCCGGCCCATCTCATCCACCACCAGTTCCCCCCAAAACACGCACCAAAGCACTGCCATTGCCCAAACTACCGGTGGAAAAGAACAGATGCGCATCCACACCCAACTTCCACAAAATATCCCAGCCTGAGCAGCGCCCATCCAAATCAACAACATCACTCCCATTAGCGCCGCTTTCTATACCAACGATGCCCCCTTCGATACCCTTGGCTGCATCCCCATCGTCTCCAACATCGCAGTACTTTACGTACACCAGGCCAACGTGGCTCCCGCCAAAAGCAACTTCAGACCGTCTGAAACACCAGCGCGATGCCAACGATATCATCGAGCGCGCACTAGCACGCGAATCGAAACAACAAGCGCAAAAAGTACGTGCTCTTGAAAAGCTTCTGCGCGAGCGCAATAAGGACTTGGAGCACTGGGATGACCTTCTCAATACCATCTCGCTTGCAGAGTTTTCAGAGAAACGTGCACACTTGGACCAGAACGTGTGGTGGAGAGGCGTGGATGCGAGGCTGAGGTCGCAAATCTGGTGGAAGTTCTTCTTCACTGATCTGCCCAAGTTTAGTGCAGAATATGTGGACATAGAGTTCAGTAAACCTTTGGTGGATGCCATCAGCAATGACTTGGTGTATCGCGGGTCGGAAGCCATCAAGGTCGTGGCTGCATATGCCTACTACTTGAAGGGCGAGAATAAGGACTCCGTGATGAACTACTACTTACCACGACTCAACGACGTAATCTCTACCTTGTGCATAGTATACCGCTGCCCGTATAAGGCGTTTGCACTGTTGTGCCAGATCTACGGTAAGGGGACCCTCAAGCTGTTGGTTTCTGAAAACACTGGCCAAAGCGACATTTTTGCTCGGATTGAGGCCAAGTTTGCATCGGTGCTTCCCCAGCTATATGCTCACTTTGCGTACCAAGGCGTGGCATGTCGCGATTGGGCCGCGGATTTGGTCCTCGGATTCATTCTGCCGCATGCCGGTCTCCTGTTACTGGGCCAACTCATTGATGTGTTTCTCTTTGAGGACATGAATGACAGTGTGCTTGTGTCAGCAGTGGTGGTTTTGTTGGAACAGTTGCAGTATAAGTTGTATGGGAACAAAGGCGAGATTTTAGAAACGCTCAGCACTCATGTTAATTTGTGCGCAGACCACCAGTTCATGCTGAGAATGAGGGCATTGTTTACGAGTGCTAAGACTCCCAACTAAATCATCAACGCCCACATGTATACGATTTGATGAACTGATAGACAGAAAGATTAAGCTTAATGTGCGAAGAAATGGTGGGAGAACTTTATAGTGAGCTGCGCTCAGGAACAAGGGATCGAAGAATCAATTCAAAACTGTATATACGACGAAGCTGTATATAAATACACCGAATAGAGTAATTTTTATTGGTAGGGCTTTTGTTGTTAGGGCTAGAGTTTTTAGGGACAAGCTCCCTCTAGTCTTCTGAGGTGCTCTAAATTTGCGGCCAAATGTCACCCCGTATTTGTCTTGTGCGAATTGCTGCAACTTTGCTAATATTTTTGCAATACGCATTCCCTTTAGTGGTCCCCATTCGGAATCCAGTGGCAGCTTTGGAATTCTTGTCCCGCATCATTTCTGTAGTTGTAGAACTCAAACCTGTGGTTTTTTTTGGATGCGACCTGGGAAGTCTTCGAGATCCCTGTTCCTAAATCAGCGAAAAGATCAAAAGCTCCGAAAGTCTGAGTTTGGCGAAATTGCTGCAAACACTGGGTTTTGACTGTGTTTTCTCACAGACGGGCTGGACTTTGAGTTCCAAAGTGAGTTCCATGGGCGATGGAGTGATCTTGGAGAGGATGGTGGAAAAATTTCCGTAGGAAATGGAGTTTTGTCAACATAGCATGTCCTTTATATCCTTTCAGTCTCAACTATAATTGTATCAAGAATTTTTGGCTATTCACAAACTCACTAAAAGGCTAACGTCGCCACGCTAGTTGAACAACCGGTTTTTTGCTGGAAGCTTGGTTCTGTCTCTTGTCTAATTTGCTTTGATATTCGGTCAAGCGGGTCTTAACTGTGGGCTTCTCATTATAGCTTTGTTCGTGAGAAACATAAACCACTGTATTAGTGAGAGCAGTACATACAATATCATCGACTGGCGAAACAAAAACAACGGCATCAGCAAACTTAGCGAGGGAGTACCTAGAAGAGGTGGTCAATTGTACTTTGGCAGATTTCAAATCTTTCCAAGTTCCTGTTCAAGGAACCAAAATACCCCAGCAAACTCTCTATCAAGCTCAATAAGTTTGGTAACTATTGAGCCATTGGTCCTTTTGCTGTTAGCAAGGTCGAGCTTTTTCTCGCACTCTTCAGCATATTAAATCTCAACAGGAGGGAAGTCTTCTGTGGTGACGACACCATGAATTTCAACTTCTATTTCCTCCAAGTATGTACCAATTACAACACTATCTCCGTAAGCTTTTCAAATTCACCCTTTAAATCAGACTCGATACTAGCAAGTTCACATGCTGAATGGCTGCAAAATTTTCAATCCTGCATATGACATCAGTACAATTGATCGAAGTCTGTATTCACGAGGATTGAAGTTGTCTCAGAAGTCCCAGCTGCTTGACAGGTTTATACTGTACGAGAATAAGTGGTGGGTTTTGGTCTTTGGAGCTGATAGACTAGCACTGAGGAACAACCCATCTGGTAACTCTGAGCAACAGCATCAACAGTGGATTGGATTTCCAAAGTAATGCCGTCTTATGATCTTCAGTCGTTCTCGATGTTCTGAAAGTAGTTGGGTTGATTAGCCAATGTAACCTTCTGAACATCAAATGTTAAGACAGATTTGCATCACTACCCCGCAGCTTCCACTTTCAATTGAAGCGAGAGAGGGAGTGTTTTTCCTCGGCGTTATCAGCATCTTTCTTAAAAATTCCCTATCTAGAGCGTCGTAATCTTTGACTAAGCTTTGGCACTTCTTCCTTTTCACTTTCTTCGACCTTGAGCTTAGTAGCTTTTTCAGCTTACTTAGTTGTTTGTTAAGTTTTTGTCTTTTTGTCTGACAAGACTAGTGCTTTTTCTTCTCTGGCTTATCTCAAACTTCGATCTCCTTCTCTGGCTTATCTCAAACTTCGATCTCCTTCTCAGTCATTATATACTTCTCCCCGGCTTTCTCAACAGTCTTGTCCACAAACTCCATAGTTTCAACCTTATTAATCCTCTTCTCAATATTCTCCACTTCAGCCTCGGCAGCCTGCTTAACTCCATATCTTCTCCCCTTGGGCCGACTTCCAAGACTTTCTGCCTGAGTAGTTGCTGAACCTATTACTTTTAATTTCATATGCAAATCAACAAGTTTGCAAAAGTGAGTGCGCAAATCGAGTTTGTGTTTTTTGCAGCCATGTAGGAAACTAAAATTGTTGGTGAGTGGGTTGTAGGTTGTGACATTTCAGTCAAATATGAAGCGACTACATACATCTTTTATAGAAGTTTACTTATTCTCTCTTATTGGGGACTATCTGAGGTCATTTGGTGCACCATATTTGAAAAGCAATACACATCAAAGGACAGAATGAATACCGGTTACTTCTAGCCAAGAACAATAAAAAGTAGTAAGTAGACATTGTTTATTGAACTAATCAATTTGTTGAAAGTTGAAGTTTTTATTTCATATATACCCACTTTCTAGTCCAAATGTCAGTAGTCAATAGAGTAGCTCATAGTATAAACCTTTAAAAACATATATATATTGAGAGGGAATTTTTAGAAGATGGCTGGTATTTGAAGGTTGGTATTTTCACGGAATAAAATGCTGAGGAAGTCATAGATTGTGATTTTTGAGGGTCAGTGACACAAAGAAATATATTATCTGAATACAACAGACTATAGGGTCCCCATTTGAACCACATGGCTTTTTATAGTTGTTTTCTAAGGGATGATACCGGGATAATGTTCCTGTTTATTTCTCCGTGACAACTTTTTGGCTATCCAATACACACAAGGTGAGCGAGTCAGCAATATAGTTCTTACTAGAATAGCTAGTAATACACCAACTGTTAAGACTCAAGTATAACAGCTGCGAAGGGTAGGAACCAAAATACTCAATATGTGCCAGAAACACATCTATAGAGATCAAATTGTTGATAAAACAGTGGTTCCTTGAAATTGAAGTTTTTTGCAGCCTTCGTGTTGTTTCGGTACTCAATATAATATCTTCAAATTTTTGAAAATTTTTTAGACAATCTTGGTCAAAAGCTCAATGGTAGCGTGGTAGTTTGTTAAGCGATTACAGATATTTCGATAGTTTATAATAGCTGAGTAGACGAAATCTTTTGTTGAACATTCTCTGAATATCTTGTTCGGATTGATTCTCTAGCTACTAAATATTTCATCCGTATCTATAAGTTTCCTGTGGTGTCCGGCACTTACTCTGAGATTATAACATCACCCGGTATTGTCACTATCGACATGGCGGCTGCTCGCGATGTCAATAAGCGAGATTCCCGCTCCATAGCTCCCACTAGAACGTTTTCCTCTGATGATACCCGGGTATTGCACCTAGCAAGCTCATCCACATTTGTAATCAAAGAGCTGTGATTACATAATAATTACACAATCCATATAACCCTCAAATTCAATAATATATAGAATCGGGAAATACGCATTTTACTATGACCTCAATCTCATCGTCTTTCCTGATGACTTGATACCTGTAGTAGTTACTTTTTCTTACTCAAAGATCTTTCACGGTTTTATGTTTTGATTCTTTTCCCTGCCCCAAAACTTCCAACTATTTTAGGTCACGTAAGATATAAGACCTCTGGGCCATCGTTAGTTAACTGACTTTTTGCTTGTTCGGATCAAACTAAAGCGTTGAGTTTGTTCATGCAATTTGTTAAGATCATAACCATTTGGGACCGTAAAGTAAAACTCTTTCATCAAGTACTTTCTGTATAAATCTTTGGACAATCTATGTAAGCAACTATTTTATTCTATTATCCACCTCACATTATCTCCATATTTCATATTCCAGCTTCTCTATTCCTACACAACTCCTCGTTATTTCTCGTTATTATATGCTAGTGCAACTCCCGCAATACCTATTTCTGCCCCTCCTGCAATGCGTTGAGCAAGTTTTTTCCATCATCAGCAGTCTTGACCTTCAACACGTACGTCTCCAACTTTTTATCCTCGTTTATAATAGGCATCTTCACCATCAGACCGTTACCAATGGTGGAATAAATCATGCTCTTGTTGACCAATGCATTGAAAATGATGCGGATTCCGCCTTCTGCACGCACAAGCACACGTGTTTTGCTTGTTTCTGGGTTGTACAACACCTTCAAATCTCCAAGACCCTTGTTGGTATACTCCTGTGACTCTGTATTGTAAAGCATGAGCTTCACACGCTTGGTGTACTTGACCTCTTCACCTTCTTCACCTGTGCTTACCTTCTCTATTTTTTGGGCCATCTGCACTACTGGCTTGAATTGAGCAGTGCTCTCTTCTTCAGCGACCTCGTTTTCTGTGGTCTCGTTTTCGGCTGGTTTGGAAGCTTGACTGCCGAAAGTGAAGGGCTTGGTACCCTCGGATCCAAACGTAAATGGTTTGGCAGACTTAGAATTTCCAAAAGCAAATGGTTTAGTGGTCTCACTTCCAAAAGATGGCTTTGCTGCTTCGGTTTTTCCGAAAGTAAATGGTTTAGCAGGCTCGGACTTTCCAAAACCGAACGGTTTAGGTTCGGCTGGTTTTTCTGAATCTCCTTGCTTCTCGGATCCGGCTGAATTTCCTGCTTCCGTTGAGTCACTCTTGCCAAAAGTAAATGGTTTTGCTCCGCTGCCAAATGAGAATGGCTTCGTAGTTGCTGAGCCATCTGTTTCAGTCTTCTTCGAGGCATCCAGAGCTCCGAAAGAGAAAGGCTTATTTGCATCACTCTTTTCTCCAAAAGCGAAAGGCTTGTCTTGTTTAGCTTCGTTGTTTTGGGCACCGAAAGAAAAAGGCTTCACCTCTTGCTTGTCTTGTTTAGCATCGGTGTTTTGCGCACCAAAGGTAAAAGGCTTCACCTCTTGCTTGTCTTGTTTGGATTCGCTATTTTGTACACCAAAGGTAAAAGGCTTCACCTCCTGCTTGTCAGTACTTGCAGTTTGTGCACCAAAAGTAAAAGGCTTCACCTCCTGCTTGTCAGTACTTGCAGTTTGTGCACCAAAAGTAAAAGGCTTAACGGCAGCCTCGTCCGGCTTCTTTCCAAAAGAAAAGGCTGCTTTCGGTGTGTCGGACTTGCCAAACAGGAATCCCTTGGATTGGTCAGTTCCCGTTGAATTGTTCTCGGTCTTATCCTTGACTTCGTCTTGCTTCACCTCTTCACTTTTTCCAAAGGAAAATGGCTTCGCAGCTTCTTTCGTCTGAGTGGCACCAAAGTCAAACTTCTTGGCAGGTTGGTCATCGCTCTTCGTGAGCTTAAACACAGAATCCTGGATAGGCTTGTTGAAAGTGAACGATGGACCCTTCAACTCCACTTCCGACTCTGAGTCCGAGTCCGACTTCTTTTTCGCAGGCTTGGGTCCAAAAGAAAATGGTGCGTTCTTGATTGTGGGCTTGTTAGTCAAAGTAAACTTCGGACCCTCGATCTTAGTTTCATGTTCAGACTCTGACGATGAATCCACAGCAACCGGCTCTTTTTTAGTCTTTACCTCAGAAGTGTCCAGCTTTGTTTCATTTTTTGCGGCCAGTGCCAAAAATGAAAAAGGGTTTTGTTCTCCAGTAGAAGGCTTGGAGTCTTCCTTGACAATGTCTTCGTAGTATGAAATGTATTTCTTGGCCAATTCCGTCAAGTTGGCCACGGTTCCTGGTACATTCGCACGGGTAACGCTCTCAATGAATTTTTCGTTCAATGCCCTGATCTTATTGTCTCTCACAGACGCCTTTGGGCCGTTATTAGCGAAGCTGTTGGTGTTGTTTTGTAATTCGGAGAAGCTGTTCGACCCAGAAAAGCTGTTCAATCCGGAAAAACCGTTCGATCCATTCAATCCAGCAAAACTGTTTGTAGGAATACCCGGGTGTTGGCGTTTCGCTCTGGGCTTGAGAATCTTCCTCTTTGCCATCACATCCGACAGCGCCTTGTGCATGCCAATTTGCCCGTCCTCTTCATCGCTGTTCACAGCACCATCCTTGGTGATCTGGCTGTCTGCTACTCTCTTTGCCATATTTGCTGTTGTGTTGTTCGCAGACGGTGATCATCGCGAAAAAGGCCACACAGGGTTCGTGCCCTATGCACGTGCCACGGGCACGTGTCCACTTTCATTTTATTTTGATGATAGAGCTTCCGTTATGATCACGTGCCCGAAAAGTTTTCGTCTCGCGCTGTACCGTCCGAAAATTTTTACAAAATACGGATTCAAGAGTTCTCTTTTTTTGTTGTACACTAAGAATCAAGCAAGTATGTGAAGACGAAATTGAGCGATCTCGAGGAAATTAGCATGTGGGGCACATGGGGCACATGTGAGACACACATGATGAAAACATGAGGATAAGAGTACTCGCTTTTTATCCAGCATAAATACTAACAGACAGAATGGCTCCAAAGATTCAACAAACCAAGGCTGCTAAGGCTGCCGCTGCTTTGGCCGGTGGTAAGAAGGGTAAGAAAAAGTGGAACAAGGGTAAGGTTAAGGACAAGGCCCAGCACGTTGTCATCTTGGACCAGGAGAAGTACGACAGAATCTTGAAGGAGGTCCCAACCTACAAGTTCGTCTCTGTTTCCGTCTTGGTTGACAGACTTAAGATTGGTGGTTCTATCGCTAGAGTCGCCCTCAGACAGTTGGAGTCCGACGGCATCATCACCCCAATCTTGAAGCACTCCAAGCAGGCTATCTACACCCGTGCCAACTAAGCGCGCTGTATATGTCAATGTATGTTAATTAAGGAGGGTGTAAAAGGACCAATAGAAGACTTGAATAAGTATTGTAGGGGGCTTGCGAAGTGATTATTGGATGTGTTTAAGGACGAAGTGATGCACTAAGGAGGAAACTAAAGCGTGAGTGATTGGTTGAGTGGGTAGTATGATTATACAATGTTTGAACTGAGATGGAATGATTAGTCTGAGCTGAGATAAATGATCAATCTGAACTGAGATAATGATTAATACAATGTCTGAAGTGGATCAACACGATGAGATGAAAAAGATATTGCATCCAGTGAACGAATAGTACGCGAATATTACTGAATGTAACCAGCCGCAAAAAAACTTGGTCTATGTAAACCGACAATGTACTCAACTTTGTAGATCTACTGATCAGTACTTCGTCTGTCATTAGTACCCAATGTTGGTGAACATACAGTGGCAGACGCTCACTTTATGTTCGATTAGAACGTCAGTATCATTACTAATATACTTACTTAAATGTATTGAATAAATTCGATCATTCTATTCAATCACTCAATGGCTAATGTTTTACTTGTTTAAATATTTAGCACTAATGATTTACTACTGAGCACTTTAATGCTAAACGTTAATGTTTTACTGATTCAAATACTTTGTCACTCAAATACGAGTCTTCAATATCACTCACTAATATGGTTCACTTCAATTGTCTCACTCACTCGCTCAGTTAGCTCTATAAAATGTTTGATTACACACTTCAATCATATCACTGCTTGCTCCGTTATCTCCATATATTGTTTCACTCACTCATTCAGTTATCTCTGCATATATTGTGAATTCACTCACTCATTCACCCACTCACTCACTCACTCACTTCACTCGCTTCCCTCGTTCGTTCGCTCGTTCAGTTATCTCTGTATAAATTTCTTCACTTTTCAAAAATGCTTGGTGTGCGTGTCCACCGATTCGCTCCCGTGGGAAGAAATGTTGTAGGAGTGCGCACTTTCCTCTCGCTGCCATTCACGCCGCAGACCCACAGAGTTTCTAGGGTCATTGAAGCACCGGTCGCAGAAGTATACGAAGTTGTGTCCCGTGTCAATGACTACAACAAGTTCGTACCGTTTGTCCAGGACTCTTTCATCACAAGCACAAAGGCAGGGGTTCCGACAAAAGGTGGGCTTCGTGTTGGATGGAAGCAGTTTGACGAGGTTTTCGAGTGCGATCTTGAGTGTGTACCCAATAAGAAGGTGGCTGCCAACAGTGTGACCATCTCGCTCTTTGAGTACTTGCAGTCTGAGTGGAGGTTTCGGCCCACGACTAGGGGTAAGCAGGAGTGCTGTGTGGTGGACTTTTCGTTGGAGTACAAGTTCAAGAATCCGTTGTACAACACGGTGAGTGGGATGTTTCAGGACCAGGTGACCCTGGTGATGATTAGTGCGTTCCAGGCGCGGGTCAGAGAGATGAGAAGACGTCGGAAGATGGAGGAAGAAAAGGGTGAGGGATTGGAGAGAAATACATAGAACAGAGGATGGGATATAGATAGAGATGGAAAGGGATGTAGAGGATTAGAATATAGATTAGAGGATGAGAATAGGGAAAGAGGATTAGAGTAGGGGAAGAGGACTAGGATAGAGAAAGAGGATTATACTAGATTAGAGAATTATAGTAGAGAAAGAGGATTATACTAGATTAGAGGATTATAATAGAGAAAGAGGATTATACTAGATTAGAGGATTAAAATAGATTAGAGGATTAGAATATAGATTGGAGATGATAATATCGAAATACTTACAGGTTGAAGGAGATCAGAGGACTAAATACTACAATATTATAGAACATGAATAAAGAAATCATGTATTCAAGTAATCAACGAATACTACAACTAGCCAGCCAAAATATTTGAGTCACTGATCAGAGGTTGAATTATCACTAACAAAGTAGAACGAAGTATTCGAACCGCAGTTGTGTAAAAATGAGTGGGTGCCGGAACAAACACAGATTCACCTTACTAGATATATTAGTACTGCCTCCATCTTGCTTTTGATTGCTTAGATCATATCATTGTATATTTACCAGTACCTTCATCTCACTATACCTATCTGTTCAGCATATATATTCCAATATGTTTGCATTGATCTCGCACGTCGTTAGTTACTCTCTATGTAGTATATATCCCCTCATGCAATCTGTTATCCTATACCGTATATTCACTCACTCATTAGTTACCCTATAGAGTGTATATTCACTAATTAGTTACCCTATAGAAAATATTCACTCACTCGTTAGTTACTCTATGTAGTCTACATTCACCTGCTCAGTTACCTCTTTATTTATCACTCGCTCAGTTACCTTTATAACGTATATTCGCTCGTTCAGTTCGCTCACTTGGTTATCTCTATAAAAATGCTTATTCACCAATCACTCATTCATTTGGCATGATGTAAATTCACTCACTCATAGAATTTCTTCATGATGAAGTTCACTCAGTCACTCAGTCACTTCACTCAGTCACCCACTCAGTCACCCACTCAGTCAGTTCACTCGCTTCGCTCGTGAAGTTCGTTCGCTCGCTACACCTGCCTCGGAATCAACCCATGTGTCCCCACAGTATACTCCTTCACAAAATGATTCGGCACCTTGGTCAACGCAGAATCCGGCAACGAAAAACCCTCAGACCGACTCATCCTCCTGCTCTTCCCACTCCCCGTAGACACCATACTCGCCAAGCTCGTGCTGCTCGACTGATTGTACTTGACATTGCGGAGATACGACAAGTTCATGGGCGAAATCAGCGCAGGCTTCACAATGGGCCGACTCACCCAAGCCTCGTCTGAGTTGAGCTGCTTGATACACCGGAGGCAATTGCGAATGTACTTGAACTCCGGTACAATCCTCATGGGGGGAACCCACTTCTCGCTCGAGATGGCCACATGCTCAAAATCGTGGTCATCGTCGCTCTCCTCGTGTTCTTCGTGTTCGTCACTGGAGTCCGCGGCATACGGGTCGAAGTCGGGCGCCAGTGGAAACGAGTTGGGTATCGGCGACGCAGGCATCAGGAAATCCTCTGAGGTCCGTGGAGACCCCAACGAAGCATCCGAGGTGACAATCAGCGGACAAGTGGATGACCTCGGGCGATCAAAGAGCGAATCCGCCGGTTCCGACTGTTCTGTTTCCTCGTGACCTCTCAGAAGGGTATCCCCGAATGTCCCAAACGATTCCCCAAATGAGCCCCCATATGATTCCCCTTCTCTGGCTTCTTGCTCTCTTTTTGTCTCCTCCCCTGCCCCCTCCACTCCCTCTCTCTTCCTCTCCACATCATCTCCAATGTGAAATATGCTGGCAGGAGGACCCCGTGGCGGTGTCGGCGCAACAACCGGCGGAGCCTGGTCCTTGCGCAAACGCTGGCTCGAAAGCTTGTGCCGGAGCCGCGAAAGCTTGCCTCTGAAACGAGCCTGTGGCTCTGCCCGGTCATCCGCGGGTTCCACAGAATCCATCTCCGGCTGGAGTGAATTCGAACGGTGCCTGCGAAAGCTCAGGAGACTGCTGCTACTGCTGTTCTGTACAACAGCACCGCCCGTGGTGTTACGGCGTCGACGTGGAACCGTGCGAATGCGTGGAACCACACGCTCGTCAAGGTCCAATGCAATGTCACGACCAGCGCCCAATGCGGTGTTCCACTCGATCAAGTCTTGTACACTGCCAAAGTGCACCAAAATTTGCTCACTCTCGATGCGCAACCGCATCACGTTGGGTTTCTTGGTGTAGTCCGCAGCAATTCCAAACTTGCAGTGCTGAAGCGAGTAGGAGCGCAACATGCGACGTGATGCGGATAAAGCGTTGTGTCTGCGCGCGCGCAAATCCTCGTCATCACTCTCGTTAGTGCCCTCGCCGATCAACCGCATCCGCTGGCAAAACTGATGCAACTGAATGTCCTCTTCACTGGTGAGTGGCAGCGAAACATGCGATAGCTGGTGGTTCTGAGGTTGTTTGCGGACCCACGTCGTGTTTCTGCTGGCCTCGGTTCTTATTGCCTGCAATTGCTGCTCAACCGAGCTCGGAACCTGATAAAAATTAAGCTGTGTGGAGTTGAGCTCCATGATGGTGCTCTTCCACAGTCTTGACGGACACGGCTCATACGGTGTAAGCCACTCCACCTTGCGGCTGACAACCGCAAGCTTGTATATCGAGGGCGTATATGCAGGAAGCGAATCTCCTGATTCAAGTGTACTGACAGGGAACCGAGGGCATCCTCCGGGAGGAAGAGTGCTATAGTCGGGAGGAGTCACCGGAACAGGTTCCATCAAGAAGAGAAACTCGTCTTGGTTGAAGTTTTTGACGTCAAAAGGAGCTTTCAAGGGTTCTGATTTTCTGAGTATTTGGTGATCCAGTTTGTCCGGACTCAGCATGTCCAGTATATTGATAAGTTCATTCGGGTTATCAATATTCAGCTTAGCATTCAGGTTATCAATATTCAGCTTAGCATTCAGGTTATCAATATTCAGCTGAGCATTCACTTTATTACCCTTCAGCTTATCCTTCAGCTTATCCTTATTCACCTCGTTCTCATTCTCCTTCCCCTCCGTCTTATCCTTACCCACCTTCTCTCCATTAGTCTTCTCCTTCTCCTTCAACCCCATAAACATCCTCTGTAACTGACCTTTAACAGGCCCATCTTGCCTCAACATGTCCTCCAAGTTCTTCCTCGGATACTCCACATCCCGCCATTCCTCACTCTCACTGCTGCTCAACAGTCTCGCGGAAAAATCCAGGGTACGCGCTATGGAGCTCACAGGACTCGGGGTCTCCATGTCAGCTTTTGATGCTATAGGTACCACCTTGATTGTGGAATACATCTAGTTGGTGCTATGGTGATTTGATTTCGATCAATACCCCTTTTTAACTATATTTCTTTTTTCCGATAACAGATCTTTGTGAAAGCAATATTGCGTTTGCACCAATACCGGCGAGTAAAGTGTAGAGTATTTATCGAATCCTTTCTTCGGCTGTCACCATGTCATCAGCCGGCGCAAAGGAAGGGACACAAAGATGTAAAAAAGTAACCTAAAGCAAGTGTGTTTGGTCAGGGCATATGACCGGAATCTCCCAATCGAGATGAGTTTCACATGGCTACGGAACATAATTTCAAGCTGTCATCGCATCGCATCGGTATGTTTGCGCTATTGGCTTATCATCTCAGGCTATTGGCTAGAGATGAAGGTGTTATCTTCCTTCGTTTGTTTTCTACGTTGGTTCACTCTACCTTTTCGTCCTTAGTTCTGTTCTTTCTTCTTATGCTCGGTACCGGTGGAAGCGATGCGCTTTCCGAAATATCCTGTTCGGCTTATCACGTGCTTTATCAGTGGTTGTGAGCGTTTTTTCGGCTGGACGTGCATCCGGGGGTATTGTGACCGGATGATAGGAAACGAAAATGTGTCATCTGAACGAGCGAACGAACGAACGAACTTCAGAGCGAAGCGAATGAAGTGAGTGAGTGAGTGAGTGAAAAGTAGAGGTAATTGAGTGAGCGAACAAACTTCATGAGCGAAGCGAGAGAAGTGAGTGAGTGAGTGAATTTACAATTTATGCGGAGATGACTGAAGAGTGAGTGAACAAACATTAATTATAAAAGGAAACTGTACAAGTGAGTAAACATAGAAGAGACTGAACGAGTAAAGTAGAGGTGACTGATGGAGTGAACAAACATTTATTATAGATGCACTATATGAGTGAGTGTACAAACATATTTTAGAAGGAACTGAACAAGTGAGTGAATATACATATAGGTACCATAAGGTACCGTAAGGTACTAGCATATGCTACCGTGTATATATTTGGATAATATATACATTTTGAAGATCTTACCTAATCAAGTTAATCGAAAGAATATATTGATAGAAGTACATTTTGAAGGTATTGCCTGCTTAAGTATATCGAAAGAATATATAGCATTACATTTAAAACAATATATATTACATTTTGAAGAACACATAGCACTACATTCTGAAAGTAGAATGATACTAAAGACAATAACCAACAATACTCCGCATACTCTTTTATGGCCCATATAATGACGCACTAACTTAGTGTATGCTGTAATTAGGTGCTCACCATTTAATATTCATTCACTTACTTGTTGACGATATTATCACTCCTAGTTGAGTCCTATGTTTGTACTCACTAACTACTTTCTTGTTATCGTTTAGTATTTTTGTATATAAACATTCCTATATACAATATAAGTTCACTCACTCAAATTTTAGATAAGTCCGTTGGTTCGCAGTTATCTCTACAAAATTTAAGTTCACTCACACTTCTCTCGCTTCGCTCGTGAATTTCGCTCACTCGTGAAGTTATCTCTCTATATAATTCATGTTCACTCATTCAGCCTTTTTTTCTCTCGATGACCTTATCAAAAGTCCAACAAACCCTACACTCCGAAATCCTGCAACAGGATTTCGAAACCTCCTTGGCCTCCATCGCAGAACTCTTGCCATGCCCTGAAAAAGCAGACTGGCCCCTGCTTTCGGAAATCTTGTCCAAACACCCAAATGAGCCTACAGACAGTACCCTATACACAAGACTTCTTCGCGGAGTGGTCGTTTTGGTCAGAAACAAGGCCCCGGCTGCTCTGTCAGATACCGCAAATACCATGGTCCCTTTGTTGATATCAAGTTTGAGCCGATTTGCTTCATTTCCCCTAAATCTGTTCTCCAGCCGCTGCTTCACAAGCTACTTTGAGGCATTGGCCAACTTTCGCGATTACACTGTGTCTGAAGATATCATCGACAAGATTGGTGAGGTTGTCTCAGTCCCAGTGGATACAAAAGACCCCGTATTTTTGTTCCTTGCGCATGTCTTAGCTAACCCTGCTAACATCGATATTAACCATAACGTGCTCCTTTCCCATGTCCTCAAAACTGAGCAAAGCCCCATCATGGTTTTTTTGCTCACAGCATACGAAGATATGGACTTTTCTGACACTGAGGCTTTGGCACCACCCAGCCGTGCGCTAGTGAACCTTCTCCGTCTGGTGGTCTCGCACGAGGCATTTGGTGGTTGGATGGCCAAAATGCGTGATGAGACTCACGACTTGCCAAATACAACGGACGATGGTCTTACCAGGTGGCTTCAGTTGTGTCAGATCGTGGTAACGGCCAGCGATTGGACCAACGAGTACCAATTGACATCTTTGCTCTCTTGGGTTTTCGAACTTTATGCGCACATTCGCAAGGAAAGTATGGATGCGCTCGATACAGACTCAGACAAACTGCGCCTTCACAAACATATGACCATAATTCTAGACATCATGAGCGAGTTGTGCCAGTACAACCAAGGGAAAAAGTTCTTTTTGCATTACCAGTTGGTGGACTCACTTGCACCTTTGCTCATAAAGGTGCACGAAAAAGTGCCTCCCATCACCCTAAAGCAGCGTGGCAAGCGCGAGTTACGCTTTGCACATGTAAAGTCTATAATTATAGAGATATTGGCGTACTTGGCTGTGGATGAGTTCGACGTACAGGAAAAGGTCAGGGAGTTACATGCAATCGAAGTCATTTTATCCAGTTGCATCATCGACGAAAACAACCCATTCATGAAGGAAAGAGCGATTCTTTGTCTCCGCTACTTGCTCGCTAACAATCCTGGTAACCAGAAGCTCGTTGCCTCGTTGGAGGCGAAGGAGTCTGTGGATGAAAACACGTTGGCGGACGTTGGATATGAGATTGAGATGATTGACGGAAAGATGGCGATCAAGAAGAAGATTGAGGAGGTAGGAGCGAACTTCACGAACGAACTTCATGAGCGAAGTGAATGAAGTGAGTGACAATATAAACTGAACGAAAGAGCGAACTTCACGAACGAAATTATGAGCGAAGCGAATGAAGTGAGTGACAATATAAACTGAACGAAAGAGCGAACTTCATGAACGAACTTATGAGCGAAGCGAATGAAGGGAGTGACAATATAAACTAAACGATTGAGCGAACTTTACGAGTGAGTGAAGTGAGTGAGTGAGTGTACAGACATAATAAATGATAGAGTAGTCGAGCCAGATTGATGGATTTCCATTTGGATTGACAAAATTGGTCGCTTATTCTCAAGGTGTTGAGAAACGTGTAGCCTAGAACCTGTGCTTGTTGGATCACATCTCTTAATATACCTAAAGAAACATAATGTAAATTAGCTTTATGATATTTAGAAATACCTAAACAATGATTATTTGTTGGAGTGTGGAGGTATGGGCAAGTGAGGTGCGGATATAATTCAAATACTCGAATATACAGGATCCTGAATGCGAAAAGTACGAACTTCACTCGCTTCGCTCGTGAAGTGAGTGATTGAGCACATAAAGTTAGTGAGCATAAAGTGAGCACAAAGTTAGTGAGCACAAAATGAGCACATAAAATTAAAGTCACTCCCACACTCACTTCACGAGTATACGCTTATTAAATCACTCCCACACTCACTTCACGAGTATACGCTTATTAAATCACTCCCACACTCACTTCACGAGTATACGCTTATTAAATCACTCCCACACTCACTTCACGAGTATACGCTTATTAAATCACTCCCACACTCACTTCACGAGTATACGCTTATTAAATCACTCCCACACTCACTTCACGAGTGAACACTTATCAAATCACTCCCACATTCACTTCACTCGCTTCGCTCGTGAAGTTCGTTGTTCGGCTACAAAAACAGTATATTTACCAACCCGGTTTTAAGAGAGTATTGGGTGCCAATTACCAAAATCAGAAATTCCAATAGTAAGAATTGTCAGGCAGACTATTAGTAACGCCAGAAAGAAACATACTTGTGTAACATACACCTCCCTCACTTGAGCCATGTGTATTGTTGGGCAAGTCGTAAACTTGAGTTCAGGCTTGTGTAAACTCGTGGAAAACCTAAATAGTATTCTGTATACTCAGAATTGAAGCTGAGAGTTACTCCTCTAACATGTGTAATAGACCACTTAAATAACATGAAGCCTTTCGATAGTGAAAACAATTTTTAAGCAGTTTTTTTTGTAGAAATGAACAAATTAAGAGTTTAAATGATATCACAGTTTGTTATTCGTACATCGTAAGTCTGAAGTGAGGGGGGCAAAGGAAATAATCATTTGCTCGTATCTTTGCTTGAAATTGAGTACATAGAGAATATCTGGTTTGTCTTTCTGCTTTCTGGGAGTGTGTATAAGCTGTACCAGCCTTTTTGTGATTATGAATGCAGCAGTTTTTGCAACCAACAAAAACTCAGTTTTTAGTAAAACTCGCTTACAATACTTGACTCAGGGCAGCTTACAAATTTTAATGTTGTTAAACACAGTGCTGGTAGAGTCAACCAGAGAATCTTATAAAGGTTCTGATCGAATATTCCTGCGATTTTAAAGGTATATCATCTAAGAACAGAGCTATATGTGATCAGCTTCCACACGCTCAGGCGAAACTCGTTAACCACGCGAGCTTGAGAATTAGGTATGACCTCCTCTTTCTTAGGTTTTTTCTTCGTGCATGTTTATACGCTCTCTATATGTCTTACGTGACGAGATATGGTCTGTCCTTTAGACCAACAGATAAACTAAACGATGATAACTCCACGTAGTTATATATACACCAGCACCTTACATTATCCATGTAGCATATTTTAGAACTCTGTGTAGGGACACAACCACAGTCAACTTCATAAAGGCAACAAATTGAGGAGCCAGATGGGTACCTAAAAGCGTATGAACATTACTGATTGATTTCCTCGCCCAAATATTTTTGAGCGAACGAACTTCACGAGCGAAGCGAGCGAAGTGAGTGAGTGAACTTATATATAGAGTATGACTCCAGTTCACTTATATATAGAGTATGACTCCAGTTCACTTATATATAGACTACGACTCCAGTTCACTTATATATAGACTACGACTCCAGTTCACTTATATATAGAGTATGACTCCAGTTCACTTATATATAGAGTATGACTCCAGTTCACTTATATATAGAGTATGTTTCACTCATTTCACCTTCACTAGAAACTGGCTCACTGATTCAAAATAACTAGTAGAAATTACATTCTGACTTTTACAATATCACCTCTCCGATCAAATTATCAATATAATCATCAACCTCAAAAACGAACCTCATACTAGTATATGTGAGAAGCTTTGCGGGCCACAATTAATTACTTTGAACAATGTATGTTGATAAAGTAGAGAAAGATTTGGAGTGCTTTATTTAGCATTGATTAATCGTAAGACCCATTACTAACTTATTTTGTTGGTGTTGAAACCAGTTTAAAAACTTAAATTTTTAGCTCAGGCAGATCTGAGTTGTCACTCAGTTTTGTATACTAAAAGAACTAGCAAATTGCAGATGATCATGAGCCGCAAAACTCATAAACATCTTAGAGAAAACACATAGTTAATTGTGTTGCAAAACTTGATATTATATTACGCATGTCATGCAAAAAGCTGTATATTTTTTCTTAATATGTAGCTAATCTTACTGAAATACGGGAGTTTGACAAGGGCTTACACCCAAAGAATTTTCCTGATCTCATCAAAGAATTTACTTGATCTCATCAAAGTACACTTTCCTTGTTTACACTATCATTACAAACTGTTGACTCACTCTACGGGTATCCATACCGTATTAAGCACTCTACCTTTGCTAAATTCAAACTGTATTCATCGTTTATCTTGGTTTCTATTTTCTCACATCACTCTTTTTTAAATCGGAATTTCCTCTTTTGGACTTTAAAGGTATGTTTGCAACCAATTTTGCAGCAATTAAAAAATCAACTCAGTAGTTAATTTCCCTTGCCTATAAATAATGAATTCAATCCACTTTCACATTAATATCTTCAACACCAAAACCAATACTAAGAATGAAGTTCTCTATCCTTGCTCTTACTACCTTCGCTATCTCCATGGTTGCTGCTGCGCCGGTTGAGGCTGTCGAGGAAACAAACTTCACTTTGGACACCAACTCCATTGTTAGCCTGACCGAACTCGCTGAAGATTTTGAGCCTATTGTGACCAGCTTCAACGGGACCAGGGTCTTGTTGCTTGTCAATACCACTATTGCTGATGCTGAGGAGGCTGTTGCTGAAAAGGAGGGGGAAACCCACAAGAGAGATGCTGATGCAAAAGTGAGATGGAGATGGATCAAGTACAGGCCTTTCGAGCCTATTGCGAAGAGGGATGCTAAAGTCAGATGGAGATGGATCAAGTACAGGCCTTTCGAGCCTATTGCGAAGAGGGATGCTATGGTTTAGGCGCTCTTCTTATTTAGGGTATACTTTTACTAAAATTTCAAATTTTCACTGCCGTATACTTCAAGAGTTAAGATTCTCATTGAAAGCCGAATCTAAAATATTTGGAGGTTTCAAGGCCAAAGTTTTCAGTAAAGGCGTAATTGAAATATTCACATTTGAAGTACTTCTGGTATCTTTTATGTACTCACCTCTGCTATTCAATAAAACTGATCTATTTTCTGAATTCACTGAATGTTCGCTAAAGAGGTATACTTGTATACATATTCCGTATTTTATTTTCACATAAAAACGTATGAATTTATTTCAACCCGGCACTAACCTTATATACCATTATATTGCCTGCTCCCAGAGCTCGCTAGCCCGTGATACGGGGGAAGATAAATAAATTTTAAGATGGTTAAATCCGGCTTTATTTTCGTCAACCGCGACCACATATTGAGCAAAGTGTTGACTAGATAATGTTTGGTCACTTACTCACTCGCTTTGCTTGTAAAGTTTGTGAAATTAATGGGGACTTTTTACACACAACCGAGTACCACTCGCTGAGACAAAACATGAAGGACCTTTTTTGGAGTGATGTTGTTGTCTAGGATATTCTCTTTCCAGACCACCAACTGATTATGTCCTCAAGATAAACCGCCTACTACTTGCGTACCTCTTGATCTTCACTTATTTTTTCTCAGCTTTGTACAATTCTGCGATTTATTAGGGAAATACACAAATAGTGGTAAACTTACACTGACACACCATTTTATCTATAGACATGAAGACTCGAATAGTTCAATAGAGAGAATGATCGTCATACAAATTGTTTTGAGGAGTAAATTGTTTTCGTCTGGCTAAAGTTTTTCTTTTCAAGTTCAATCGTTCTAGCTCCATTTATTTCTCATGCAACATTTGTACTCGTTAACTAATTTTTTAAGGATTTGACCATACTAAGAAATTCATTTGTTATTCAAAGAGGCTATCTCTAACGTCATAAGTTGAGTAGAGATTTAACTTAGGTGTTGAGTGGGTGTATAGTTATTAGACCTCGTTTATTTCACCCGAAGTACGGCTCGACTTGATTTAGTAATTCAGAGTACTGGTTCATGTCAACTTATTAAGTCGTCTAAGATACATTTTAAGGTAATCTCCAAACCGTTACATTTCTATATATGTCCAACATACCCTGGCTGTCACATTTATATATATATCTAACATACCCTGGCTGTCACATTTCTACATATATCCAATAAACCCTGGCTGTCACATTTCTATTATATATACCTCACTTTCGATACTGCAGTTCTCACTTTCGATATTGCACAGTTTGGTTTATCCTCAATGGTAAGTTTGACTTGGGTTGTCATAACTTCTGATGCGATGATATTTTCAGTTTTCAGAAACACTTGTGGACTATATTTTGGTGACTATGAACTTAGTATGATATTCTCATTTCTCAAATAATAATCAACGTTCCCACTGACTTTCGAAACGATGTCAAAAACATCCTCTCAGAGTTTGCAGTTTGATACAGCACTAGTGAATACACGTCGAGACATATTCCCCCAAAACTCAACCTATGTGGACCATAAATAAAGTGACCTTAATTGTTCTTTCACAAGTATTTGAAAACTCGCAAAGCAAAATTCAAGCGGAGTGTGGATTTGAGAATGTAAAAAAAACGAGCGAAGCGAGTGAACTTACATTATAGAAGACATTGAACGTGTCCCATGAAGTGTGTGAGTTAGTGGACTTCATAGGGAGTTACTGAGCGAACTCATCCAGAGAACAAAATGAACGAGCGAAGCAAGTGAAGTGAGTGAGTGAGTGATGTGTGGATTTAAGAATGTAGGGTCTTTGGTGGTTTTGAAATTGCAGAGACTATTAGTGGGGTAATGTAAGTGATCTTGTAGTGTTTAAATACAAATGGCTACGGCATACAAAGCGTGACCTATTACGCCTAGAACTTACTTGCTAATCCGATCTTATAAAAAAGCTCCTACTCAGCTTAATACCACGATAAAATATACTAGTACTACTCAGCTGGATGCTACAAAATATACCAGTACTACTCAGCTGCTACTGATAAAATAAGGTCACTTTCTCGTACTGCTTATTTGAACACTTATCCATTCAATCTCTCAGTTATTTCAATATAATGTTACTCATTTCTTCAGTTCATTAGTTCATAATCAGTCACTCGGATCACTCATTTGGTGATGTCTTGAAATATATGATTCACTTACTCATATAGTTCGCTCACTTAGCTAATGTAGTATATTCTTCATTCACTCACTCATTTCACGAGTGAAGAAAGTGAAGTTGTTCGTTTACTTGTGCATATATTGATTGAACTAGTTCACTCACTTGTCCATATATTGATACTCGCTCACTCACACTTTATTCTGCGCTCATTCAAATAATTTGGTGAGTTCGCTCGCTTGTGAAGTTCGTTTGTTCAGTTGTCTGTGTAGGTACTCAGGGTACTGTGATCTACATACAAGACTAATCTGGTTGGATTGCCACCAAAAGTGTAACAAGCATATACAATGCTGCCAAGTTACATATTAGATGCTGCAAAAGATATAGAAGGAACTAGCCTCTAAATGAACAAGCAACACACTAGCTACTCTCTCACCTGAAGATTCCTGACAGTTTATATATATAATAGTTCACTCACTCACTAATCACTTAGCTCATTAAGGTGGTTCGTTTAGTAATCTCTATATAATATTTAATTCACTCACTTAACTTATGAAGTTCGTTCGCTCTGAAATTCGTTCGCTCGTTATATCTCCATATAATGTCTGTTCACTCACTCACTCACTTCACTCGCTTCGCTAGTGAAGTTTGCTCACTCGTTCAGTTTATATTGACACTCACTCACTTCACTCGCTTAGCTAGTGAAGTTTGCTAACTCGTTCAGTTTATATTGACACTCACTCACTTCACTCGCTTCGCTAGTGGTTCGCTCATTCGTTCAGTTTATATTGACACTCACTCACTTCATTCGCTTCGCTCATGAAGTTCGTTCATTCAGTTTATATTGACACTCACTCACTTCATTCGCTTCGCTCATGAAGTTCGTTCATTCAGTTTATATTGACACTCACTCACTTCATTCGCTTCGCTCATGAAGTTCGTTCGTGAACTTTTTTTTATCTCCACAACATGGTAAAAAACATCGACGGCGATGAGGTCGAAATCCCCCCAAAATCCGAAGAGGAACTCCTTCTCGAGCGCCTCGTGTTCGGCGACACATCCGGCTTCGAACAGAACCTCAAAAAAGTGGAAAATCTCTACGATTATTCATCCGATGAGGTCGTAGATGAAGACTCCGAAAGCGAGTCCAGTGACATGGACAGTGAAGACGGCATGTTTTACATCGACGACAACGCGGACGAGTCTCAGCGCCACGAAATGGATGTGGATCTGCAGCTGGACCAAGAATCATACAACGAGGACGCTTGGGAAGACAGCGATGAGGAGCGCATCTCAGTGGCGTTAACCAGCGATCGTCTCAAAAAACTCCGCCAGCTGGACAATGAAACCATCAGTGGACGTGCTTACGTCATCCGCTTGCGCTCGCAGTTCGAAAAGATCCACGCAAGACCAGATTGGATAGACCGTTTGGAGGACGAACTGCGCTTTTCCGGAAGCGAGGACGAAATGGACCAAGAAGAGGAGAGAAACGAGGTTGTGGACAACGACACAAACGCTCTCTTGCAGATCTTAGGGTCGGCCCAGCAGTTTGTGGTCAAGGACCAACTCAAGCTCCTCCCCCCACATCGCATTGGAATTGTGAGGCTCAAGGATGCCAACTACGCCAAACTCTCCAAGTCTGGTATTCAATCGTTGGGCTTCCACCCAACACACCCGCTTCTTTTGACGGGTGGGTTCGACAAAACCTTGCGCATTTATCACATTGATGGCAAGGTCAACAGTCTTGTCACTTCATTGCATCTCCACAACACTCCCATCATGACGTGTGCGTTCTCTCCGCTAGTTGGAGAGCACAACCTCATTTTCGCAGCAGGAAGAAGACGTTACATGAACAAGTGGGACGTTAACAGCGGTTCGGTAGAGAAAATCTCGCGTTTGTATGGCCACGAGCAGCATCAGCGGTCGTTTGAGTACTTTAAGATCCTGCCCAAGGGTAGCTACATTGGGTTGACTGGTGCTGGGGGATGGTGCAACTTGTTGAGCGGCACCACAGGCCAGTGGATTCGTGGATTCAAGGTCGAGGGTATGATTGTGGACTTTGAGTTCACCGACAACGAGGACGGAATTGTCATCATCAACCGGTCGGGTGACATCTGGGAGTACAGCTTGACTGGTGAGGGCACGCAAATGAATCGTGCAATCAAGAAGTGGAAGGATGATGGTGGTGTGGGAATCACAAAGATGGCTTTGGGAGGCCGGTGGATGGCGGTGGGTTCCAACAACGGTGTGGTCAACTTGTACGACCGCAATGCTGCAACCAACAAGCCGTTTAAGGTTGTGGAGAATCTTGTTTCGCTGATTCTGACCTTGCGTTTCAGTCCTGATGGCCAGGTGTTGTGTATTGCTTCGAGAACCAAGCGTGATGCGTTGCGTTTGGTGCATATTCCTACGGGTACGGTGTTTAGTAACTGGCCCACGAGCGGCACTCCGTTGGGGCGTGTTACTGCGGTAGACTTTTCGCCGAATAACGAGATGTTGGCGATAGGAAATGAGGGAGGGAAGGTTACTTTGTGGAGGTTGACGCATTATTAGCGAACTTAACGAGCGAAGCGAGTGAAGTGAGCTAGTGAACAAAAAGGGGAAAGCGATAACTGAATGAACTAAAGAACTTCACGAACAAACGATCTGAATGTGTGAGTGAGTGAGTGAACAAACAGGAGAAAGAGATAACTGAGTGGGCAAACGAACTTCACGAACAAACGATCTGGATGAACGAAGCGAAAGAACTAAGTGAGTCAAGTGAGTGAATAAACAGGAGGAAAAGATAACTGAACGAAAAACAAACTTCGTTCGCTTTGCTCGTGAAGTTCGTTCGCTTGCTCGCAAGTGAGGGAGATCAGGAAGACGGAATGTAAGTATAAATGATATAGAGTTTTGGACCGGTGTAGGATGCATTAGTAATTCGAGTAGGAGAAATACAGAAATGCTGGTAGCAGTCAAGGTGTATCACGAAGGGACTATCAAATTGTCTTTATAGATACGAGTGAGTGATTGAGTGGGTGAGTGATTGAGTGATTGAGTGAGTGAATGACCACTGACTGACTAAGTGAGACACTGACTAACCAACAGAGTGAGTGTGGAGTGATTGAACAAACACTATATGTAGACACAACTGAACAAAATAACTGAACGCAGGCTATTAGAGAAGGACAGTACGCAAAAGATTCACTTCGCTCATGAAATTTGCTCGTGAAGATATCACTCATTCACTGACGAAGTCAGTGAATTGTTGGGTCCAGAATAATAAACTTCTTGAACTTACATTGATACACAACTTCAAGTTCCCTTTCGAGATAAGCAATTGCAAATAGATTACTTGTTAAAACCAGAGTGTTTAACTGGAATTCGTATTCTGCGAACATCAGGAGTATACTTTTGCATACTCTTTATGCTGGCTGCAAACCTAGTGATATAACAGTCAAACCTAGTTTGAGTTTTAATATGTTCAGGTATATACTCAGTCTTGGTAACCCCATTACCAGTCAAGTATGCCGCTACAGATAACCCACTACCTGTAGCGATTTAACTTATATAAGTAAGTCACTCAGTAATGTTTAAGTCACTCAGTAAATAAGGCTCAGTAAATAATGCACTCAGTAAATATTAGGCACTCACTATAATGATTGTTCACTCACTCACTCATGAAACTCGTTCGTTCATTTCTCTATATATAATGATTGTTCACTCACTCACTTCACTTGCTTCGCTCATGAAGCTCGCTCGTTCAGTCGTCTCTATATATTGTAAGTTCACTCACTCACTCATGAAACTCGTTCGTTCAGTTATCTCTATACATTGTAAGTTCACTCGCTTCGCTCATTAAGCAGTTCAAAATCAACTGATCGCCAAATCTTTTTTCACCAATTATGGGTAGATTCATTGGAGCTCCGTAAGTACCACACCCATACACGCGAACGAAACTAACATCGCAGAAAAGGTCACGACCGCTACCGTGACCCAGTCACACACCAGATGACCCCTGCTTTGTACAGGGTCAGAGAGCCATTCTTCAAGCGTAACGTGATTGCCTTGGCCATCATTGGTATGATTCCGTTGGGAGTTTATGCTTACACGTGGCACAAGTTGAACCAGGACGACTTTTCAGACATTCCGATTCCCCCTATCTCGGACGATGAGTTGGCTAAGTTGAAGGAGGAGTATAAGAAGAATTAGGTCGCTTGTATATACAATGAATAATTAAGTGAAAAGTGTAGAGGATGGATGAGTGAACAAACGTTCTATAGAGATAACTAAAAGGAACAAACGAAGGAGCTAAGAGAGAGAGTGAGTGAGTGAACTGACATTATATAAAGATAACCTAAAGAACGAATTGAACGAGCTAAGCGATTGAATGAATGGGCAAACTGTCATTATATTTAAATATACCTATTTTGAGATGAAGGGGTAGAAGAGTGGGTGGACCGAACATGGAATAGTGAATATATGAGAGTTATATCTAACATGTTCTCATGAAAGAGTAAACTCTTGATGTATACTAAAGTCTTCAAGTTTTTTATGAAGTAAAACTCACTCATGAGTATTTCCTCGTGAGTGTATTTCCTCATGAGTGTATTTTCTCATGACTTGTGTATTTCCTCATAACTTGTGTATTTCCTCACGACTTGTGTATTTCACACTGTAGTATTAAATCAACCTGTCAAGTATCTGGGCGAACGAACGACCTTTTGGTTACCTTACGTCCAATTACAAGTGCATCCCAAGTGCAACATATCTGTATCTGCAAAGGTTAACTTGTGCTTACGGTCGTCATTAAACCTCGTCTCAGTACTACAAATTTCAACATCCAATCACAATCAAGTATTGTTTTTAATTGATACCATTTTCTATTCATTTCCTCTATTTCTTTGCATAATTCAATAAACCCGTTTTCAATCACCATGATGTTTGTAGATTTTTTGAAGTGATTCATGATTGAGGATGTTTTCATGATTGAGGATGATATCAAGATTAAGGATGCTTCATGATGATTAAGGATGCTTTATAATGACTGCTTCTGTTTCAGAAACCCTCATCAGAGCTCTGTCACAAATTTATCCAGCATGATTTCTTGAACCCTCATTATATGGCTTTTTCCAAAATTCTCATCACACCTCTAAATCAATCTCTTCCCTCCATCAATCTTTCCTCTAATGCACTTTATTTCTCAATTCTCTTTCATCTTCTGATTCTTATTTCCCAATTCTCTTTCGTCCTCTATTTCCCATTTCTCTTCTTTCTCTAGCTCTTATTTCCGAATTCTTTTCCATCCTCTAATTCTTATTTCCATTCTCCTTCTTCTATCCCTATTTCCAATTCTCTTTCCATCAATTCCCTTCCTTCCTCTTATTTCCCTCTCACTCCTCTCTCATTTCCCATCTATCTCCCCCTCTCATTTCCCATCTATCTCCCCCTCTCATCTCCCCCTCTCTCATCTCCCAGCAGTTCCATACCTCCTCCCTCAATCATCCTTCTCCATCCACATCGAAACCCCACGAATGGGATACGGCGCCGTGTCGTTCTCAAGCACATCAAGAGCCCCTTGCTTTACTTGTCTTCCAGAGTCCAAAGCAGACTGCGACTGTGTTTGTCCAGAACTCAGTGCATACAAAAGGCCCACACCGTCCCCTTTATACTCGTGGTTAGTACGATCAGCATGCTTCTGCTGATCATTCTCTCTCCAGTTCAGGCTCTGCCTTTCTTCGTTCGAGTCCTTGCTCTCATTCCAATCCGTACTTTCACTCCAATTCTTCCCCCCACTCCAACCCTTGCTGTCTTCATTACGCCAGTCCAGTGTGTGTGTACGCGCAGGCTTAGCCACATACGCAGAAGACCCAAAAGTTAACAGACTGCTGCTGTGATTGGTTCCGATCAACGGCCTCTCTTCAAACAGGGTCTGGCTGTGCGCACCGCGGTAGAAAGAGTCAAAGCCTTTCTTAACACTGCCCATCTCAATGTCATCTGGCCGGTCAAAAATCAACGACGACTGTGAGCCAAAACGATCGGCAAAGGGATCTGCGGGGTCTGACAACAGACTGTCGAAGGGATTCACTGGATTTTCTGAGAACGGATCGGTTTCCTCAAGGCTTTTGCCTTTACGAAGACCCTTTCCTACTCCCTCATCACCTCCTCTCTCCTTTCCTCCGAAATCTTTTCTTCCACCTCCGCTTTCTGGCCCAAACGGATTGCCAGGAGTAAGAGACAGCAGCGAAGGCTGCGTACGCAACCGCTGAGAAAACCCAGGCCCAAAAGCATCATCATCTCGCTCCGAATCCACCCTATACACCCTCTCATAGATCTGAACATCATCACCCGGCTTCAAAGTCGCCAAACTGGGCTTGGTCCCAAGTTTCTTGTCAAACGCCAATGACGAGCTCGTCACAGCCTTGGGCAACTTCTTACCGAAATAAAGGTGGTCGTTCACCTGCTGCCGCAATTTAGTCTCATTCCGCAACACAATGACCTTGATCCGCTTGTTCAACACCAGACAGTTGTACTTTTTGAGCGACTTGAAGCCACGCCGACGGATCTTGGTCATCACAAACGGGTAGAAGAGCATCCCAAGCAAAAACATGAAGGTAAACAACGACCAAATAAAAACAGAAAGGCAGATCATACTCAAAATCACCGCTAACTTCAAGTTCTTCTCTGCAATCCACTGGATATTGGCAAGGATTTCGCCGTTGGAGTCTCCTCCCGTGGCATAAAACCTCAATGTAAGCACATTAATCACTTGACGAGGTGTATCTGCCACTAAGATCTGAAGGGCCACATCGAGTTGGTAATATGTGTAAAAACATGCCCAGTCGAAGAAGTTATCATGATCGATCTGACTAAAGAAGCAGTGGTAGTTGTAGCTTCGAAGCATGTAGAGTTTACGCGCTATGGCGTTTAAATATGCGAAGGCAATGTTGCGTGTTCGATACATACGTATGCCCCACGCGCACCGATATACCAACAAAACAAACTGAAAGATGATGCATCCTGTGAAGATCCACTTGGCGGTCTTGTACTCGTAGGGTTGATATTCGCTGCTGCTCCAGTGGTGGAAAACAAGGATGTTGAGGCATGTGTACACGTCTGTTCCCAAAAGGACCACTGCGAGGATCATGATAATCCATTCGTAGAGGAACAGGAGGACGGTGGAGAAGTTGGTGTTATGGAATGAGTCGATATCGACCGATGCGAAGGTTGCATCTGAAAGGTCTAGCTTTCGGAGGTCTGCGTGGATATCGGAGATCATGGGACAAAGAATAAAATCAACTTCACGAGCGAAGCGAGTGAAGTGAGTGAGTGAATGAAAAAATCAACTTCACGGGTGAAGTGAGTAAGGGAATGAAAAAAAACAACTTCATGGGTGAAGTGAGTGAGTGAATGAATCAGACTGAGAGATTAGAGTGAGTGAATGAATCAGACTGAGTGATTAGAGTGATTATAGTGTGTAGAATGAATGAATAAACTGGATTGATTGAATTAGACTGAGTGATTAGAGTGAGTGAATAGAATGTAAAAGAACTATATTTCTTTGATATATGTAAAAAATAATACAGTAAATTGACTAGCCGTGAGAATGAAGACATTAAGTGTATATAGGGGTGAATATGCGAATTTAGGGAAGTGGTAGAGTAGGTCGTCTAGGATAGGGTAAGAGTGAAAATAGATAAGCATGAATGACATGAGTTTAATGCAGAAATGTATAAAAGTTAATGTTTAAGTGTGTGAATCTGTTAATGTGTAAGAGTGTGAATCTGTTAATGTTTAAGTGTGTGAATCTGTTAATGTTTAAGTGTGTGAATCTGTTGATGTTTAAGTGTGTGAATCTGTTAATGTGTAAGAGTGTGAATCTGTTAATGTTTAAGTGTGTGAATCTGTTAATGTTTAAGTGTGTGAATCTGTTAATGTGTAAGTGTGTGAATCTGTTAATGTGTAAGTGTGTGAATCTGTTATTGTGTAAGTGTGTGTGAATCTGTTAATGTGTAAGTGTGTGTGGATTTGTTATTGTGTAAATGTGTTGTTAATGTGTAAATGTGTTAATGTGTTGTGTGTTGAATCTGTGTGAATATGTTTTACATCTATATATGTAGGTACTGCTCATTCAGATCCTCTATAAATATAATGTCCGCTCACCACTATATACTTTAAGATTATAGTTGATTTTCATTACATTGTGAATAGTTCAGTCTACATTCTCATTACATCGTGAATAGTTCGGTCTACATTCTCATTACGTAAGTTTATAGTCTCATTGCATTAGTCTACAGTTCATTCTCGTTACATCCATCGATAGTCCAATCTACTCAATTTAATTTATTCAGTCTGATAATTAGTCTATTTTATTTAGTCTAGTTAATTCAGTCTAGTCTCACTCACTTCACGAGCAAAGTGAGTGAAGTTCACTCGCTAGTGAAGTTCGTCCGCTCAAAACCGCTCGATCGATGCAATATCTTAAAAATAAAACGGCAGCAATGATGATGTACAATCTCTGATAAAACAAGCACAAAATGAATTGTGCAATGGTAGATGTACGATCCGTGCTAAAACGATTACAAAATGTGAGTAAAATGACAAAACTTTGATTCAAATAATATACGCAGATGAAGCGAGCATGAGATGGGTTTTGATCGTTCCGTCCGTCCTTTTGATCGTTCCGTCCGTCGTTGTGAACGGATTAAAAAGCATCTGTAGCATTGTTCCCTAGCATCAAATATCTGATATAAGACACAATGCATTTTAGGCTCAATATGAGAAATAGTTCATTTGTAGTGTTCAGTCTTCTTTAATACAAGAATCAATATATTAGTAGTGTTCAGTCTTCTCAATACAAGAGACAATATTTTTGTAGTGTTCAGTCTTCTTTAATACAAAAAACATTGCATCTATCATGGAATTCTAAATTACAGGTAAACACCCCTCGGTGGAGAGAAGCATCGTGATTGGTTTATTTAGTGATGTTACTACCTTTATTACGTTGGTAGCTAACGTTTATGTTTCAGTACTAATTGATGATTAGTGTGATATGCAGTACTACATACCTTAATGATATAAGAAACATTCTATGCGAAAGGCACCTGTTCCCAAACAAGTATACGATGTGAATTCTTGCTTGTATTCATACTGCTCACAACTCATAGCAAGTTTACAGAAAAGGTTGTTGTTTCCTGGTGTTCCATTAAGATATGCAAGAGGCGATGGGGTAGCCGTTTTAAGTTCTAAAAATAACTCACAAACTGAGATTTGAAAAAAGGGTTTGCGGAGGTAGTTGTGAAGGAGAGGGCCTACTAGTGTCATAATGAAGAATACACGATTTTCTGGAGAACACCCTATTATTACTCATGAGAAGCTTTTCATGTTCATTTAGGAATTTTGTATGACACCCAATGATTATAACTCACTTATGACTGTTGGAGTATATGACCTTTTAGTGCTTATTTGCTCACATAAGGTTTGTGACTTAAGGTTTGTAACTTGAGGTTTGTGACTAACTTGAGTGCTTATTCATTCACCAAATCACTTTACTTACTAACTTCACTCGCTTCGTTTATTTAGTTCGTTTATTTAGTTCGTTTATTTAGTTCGTTTATTTAGTTCGTTTATTTAGTTCGTTTATTTAGTTAGTTTGTTTGCTCAATTAGTTAATTCAATCATCTTTATACCACATCGCTAGTTGGTGGCGTCATACAACACGTTCAAGAGAAAGCAAGCATCTTCACGCTTACTTTCATAATCATATCTGTTGGAATACGAAGGTCCCGGTGAGCAGAAGTGATGACCCAGGCTCACGTGACTGCTGAGTCACGGGCACACTCACGTGTGCCGTCACGTGTGAGGTAACTCACGTGGGTAAGCACGTGTAATATACGCGTGACCACTTGGGTAAGGCATACTGTTCCCCGATTAGGGTAGGGACACGATTATGGTTATATGCAGGCACGTAAGTGGCTGCAAGGTGCTAGGACGCCTGGAGTTAATTCCAGACACAAAGCACGGTTGCATAGTGAAAGGGGGTCGACTATGGAGTGGGTTGCGGATACGACAGCGCACGTGGCCACGTGCGCCGTATTCTGGTGTTCCCGGGAAAAGTATAAATAGGGGAGTATATCCCATATATAGAAGATCAAGCCGAGAGATACTTTTCTAAC